>JAQIVE010006165.1:0-11895 GCA_034698285.1 Sminthurinus bimaculatus | reverse complement strand
ATATATATATATATACATACACACGCAAATTTAAGATGATTACACACATATAATACGCTACACGTTATACAAAGTTTCTTTCCTAATCATTTGTCAACAACAACTTTTAGAGCTTTGTTCTTTTGAAAGAAATTCATATGATTAATAGTGTATTGTAAATCTAATTGTAAATTCTATACTAAATATGTCGTCGTATATATGCACACCGTACTTTGTAATGAATGAAGACGAGTACAGCCTATCAGAGGCCGGCAAACACATGGACAAAGGCATTGTTAGTTATCAGTTATCAGTGAAATCTCCCTACAAGACAATCAATAATAGCATAATATGAACAAGAACAACGTAAGTACTTTTATACGGAAACATCATAGAAACAACACTATGAAGTTTTCACAACGTTCACCTATAGACAGTTTTCCCAGATTTAAAAACAACAATTTATAATAGTAATAATAACAACAAAATTTAACTTTTTAACGATCTGCCCTTTTGTAAAAGCATAAAAATGTCAAAAAAAGAAGAAGTCACTAATATTTGGTATTTTTGACTTCTGAATATTTTAAGGTTAAATATTATTTATCATTATTTATATCCATACTGTTAATAATAGTAATTAATATTAATACTGTGTTTTTATATAAATAGAAATATAGAGTGGTCGTGTTGAAAACCATTCTCATTTCTCATATTTAACTATATTCATAATAATATGTATATTTCCAACTTTAACACCCCTTTTCGTTTCCCATAAACAGTAAACGATCTTCAGGGAGATTCCACTGCTCAGTATAATATATATATATGTAATTATTTAGTGTATTTTGTTAGTACAAGTTTAGTCGTACTTTTTTAAGGTTTATGTAGCATATTATTATAGCATTATAAGTTAATTATTATTATCATTATTAATATGCAGTATGCATGTTCGTTTTATCCTTCTCATATACTAGTGTATGTACATTGATAGAGCATTTTCTACACATTTACACTAACTCTGCGTCACCGACTTTGTCTCTCTTTTATCCCTAAATGCTTTCTCCAAAACATATTCTTATGTCGTATGTACATTATGTTATGTATAATGAAGAAAGTCAGAATCCCAACATTGCATACCATAACGATAATTGCATAGTGTTTGTTTGGGTATGTTTTCGTATGCGACAGTATGTATGTAGTATGTACATAATTTAGTAATAGCTTTTTCTTCTACTCTATAAACTTATGGATTACATTCCAATGAGACCCTATTTTTAATTTCATTTCTTATTCATACCATCTCGCGTTCATTTTCATCATCTCCGTGAGTTGCCCCGCTCCTTTCTCCTGATGCTCCTTTCACTGGTGTTAACGGACAACCTATTTTTCAAACAGGAAAAGCAGGAAAATTCGATAAGTAACTCATTTATTATAGTAAATTTGAACTCTAATACAAATGGATATATTATGTATCATGCAATATAATAGCATGCTTCCTTTTGAATCACTCGTAACAACACGTATTCTTCATAACATATTGTAACAAACGATAGTTATTTGTTACAATATATATAAGAGCGGAATTACATGATGTATTGTAATATCATAAATGTACAAAGAAATAAAAAAGGTTAAGACAATTTTAAAATAGTAAGTTATTTAAATAATCATTATTACGAAAATATGTACACAAGAAAAAGTCAAAAAAACATACGCGTTAATAAAATATGCATACTCATATTATTGTTTCATGTCCCTTTTATGAACATGAAACATGACAAACTTGACAGAGGTACGACATTATAGGGTATAATTAGTGTTTAGTTTAGATATTATCAAAACGAACGAGCAAAATGCATGGATAACACATTCACAAAATCCAGAAAACTTGTATCATAAAACGACCACTTTATACAATAAACATTTTTAACGGATTTCGACAAAATGTTTTCTTGTTGGTTTTTCTACGGGATGTATTAATCAATGAACAATAATTATTTTCTATATTATTGTTCTTTATTCTTTGGAGTAAAAAATGTCCTTATCTTGCATGCATAGATAAGGACATTTTTACTATCATAAACTCACAAGCATCGATGTTAGTTGTTAGTGGAGAAAATAACACTATTCATTTACATTATTACTGGACAAAAGTCCTAATTAGACGTTTCGGAAAGTGTTGCAATGACACAATAAACGTTTGGAAATGTTAGAAAAAAGACAAAACTCCATGTACAAAGTTAAATGCTCTTGCTATAGAGGCATGTGTATAAAAATACATAACAATATATATATTATGTTAAAGTCACATGTTGAATTGGACAAACGTTATATTTCAGACTTCACTGTTAAGATTAAGGACTGTTTAAATGGCTAATAATTGATAATAATTTCAGACTCCAATGAAATATAAACATACGTTAACAGAACTAAAACTCGTAAGTAGTATGTATGCATAGTATTTTCCCACTTACAGTCGCACTTGTCATTTCATTTCCTATCCCACTGCATGTGTGTTTGTGTAGATTTGTTTGATAGAGAAAGGCGCATATATATAATACATAAAACAGCATGTATTAAATACTAGAACACTACAAACTACTATAAAAATAGATTGAATAAGTTAAAAAAAGGGGGGAAAGTACCTAAATAGTCCTCACCGATATCGCCACTACTACTTGATTCAGTAAAACTTGGTGTGCCTTCTGTCCACGTGGGCGTGGCCGAAGTATTTCGATTGAACTCATGAATCCCTGTTGGAGGAGATCTAGGCATTCTATGACTGCTACTGACCCCCGATGTAGTCGAAGATGAGGCAACCGAGAGACTGGAGCGATGCATTCGCGTTTCAACGTAGACATCGGAAATTGACACAGTTTCAGATTCACCTGCTACCATGCTACTTCCATGAGGACCCCGAGGATGATGATCTGAGCTACTGCTATCATTACTGCTAACTATTCGACGACTGGGACTTTGCGACTGTGTGAGATTCCAAGACTGTTGCGGCACACTTTGAGTTTGACCTGGAATATGACATTTACATTAAAATCCTGAAAAGAAAAGAATGATAATATTCTTTTCCTTCCTTTCTCCTTAATTATTGAGTAATAGTAAAATATAATATTATGTGCATAAACTTTGTTCAAACAATGTAGAAAGTAGAACGTATGTACAAGAAAAAATAAAATATTTAAAAGTAGTAACTATCATACTATAAACTAATACCATACTATAATATAAAAATAACCAGTGAAAGAACGAGAAAATACCTGAAGTTCCACGAATATAGGCCTTTTCTTGAAAGGGGGGAGGAGGGGTACTAACAGGTGGATTACAGGTATTCGCAATACTACCTTCCAACGTACCTAAAATACCATCAAAGTGATACACTGTAAGATTATTTCTTTTACGAGCTTGCATACATTTAATAGTAGTACAGATTACAGATAGACAAGTATTCGTTCATGATACTAAGGTTGATTCACAGTTACTTCATAATTCATAGTAATATATATATTAGTTGTGTAAAAAAACGACAATGCAATATCAACAACTATTGTTGTTATACTATTTTATCGTGAAATATCACTTATAATTCTAACTAGGCAAAATAGAAAGTGAAAAAAGGAAAAGTATGCGTTAATAATACTAAACAATAATAATATTTTATACACATACATAACACTCTAATATCGATGTTGTTGCTTTCGAGTAATCAGAAAGAATGCAAAAATTTAATTTTATATTGTATAGACTATAGAAGAAATAGAATGAGCCAGAAGGAGAAAAATCAAAATAAATTACATCAAGTTGAGTAGCCATTACAAATCCTGATAAACTCATGCAGCTATAATAAACTACCCACAGTATTCAATATAAAAAATACACGTACTTACTATGCTTTAAAGTATGCGTACGTATACTTGATTGAGAATCAAGCATACGAGTTGAATAATGTGGATAATTTGACCCTGTTTCACTCATGAATAACTCTCGTCAATAGCCATGTATTTTATCGCATTTTTAAACATGAGGAAAAACGGATCGGGTAGACAGAACATTTTCAACCAGATGTAAATATTATTTAGTCAATTATTAAGTTTAAATTAAATTTAAATTCAGGAAAAGAACAATAAAATTAAACATGCAAAAAAAAGACGAAGTGACGTTAAAAATATGTGTACATGTACCTATTAATGGCATTACACGGAATGATTACTTATGAGTTACTGCATTCCCAAAAATATAGCCAGAAAGCAGCCCAAAAGCACACAGAAAAAATATATAACATACTTATATTATAGCATACAGATATTATAAGAATTAAACATGAACAATAAGGTCGACAACGACAAGATCATTATAGTGAGCATTCCAATTGTCATAAACATTATTTGAATGATTGTATTCATATCCAAGAAATGAAGAAGAAGGAGAAGAAAGCCCCCCAAAGCAACCTTTGTCAGTGGTAGTTGCGGTTGATGAAGTTGTTGTTGTGGTCCCATTTGTTCGAATTCCTTTTCTGGGTGGTGGTGGTGGTGGTACTGGAGATCGAGGAGGTGGAACCGGCGGGATTTTGCCTCTATTCATACTTGATGGCCTAGACTCTTTATTTAAAATAGCAGGGTATGATGGTGGTTGAGACTGTGGCGGGGATGTGGGTTGATCGCCTGGATGAACATCGCCACATTTCCCCTCTTGAATACTCACGCTTTTACTCTCCTTCTCTTTCACCGCTACATTGATCGTTGCACTAGATGAATTCCGTTTATTTGCAACTCCTTGTTGTTGTTGTTGTTGTTGCTGCTGCTGAGACTGTTGCTGCTGTGGTTGTTGCTGTTGGACATTATGGATATCCTCTGGAGATGTTCGTGATGGTGGTGAAGTGGCCACCGACGTTGGACTTCCTATAATACAAGTTTCCAAAGTAAGAAAGCAAACACTCACCGTAAAGCCCCCAGACCCAGACAAAGCAAATGAACAAGGAACATTAAGAGGGCACAGAGACGTAGATAGATAGATAAATAGATAGGTGGACAGAAAAAGAAAACCACTTTAAATTTCCCCTTGAATTAAATCCCTTATAGCTATAGTTTATTACTATTTATTATACCTATACGCCGCTCTCTTTTGTGTGAAATTCTACTCAATTATCTATAATCATGACTGTTTAAAACACAATAATTATTGCTCATTAAGATTATTTGCCTTTCGTCTGCTTTGCATCTGACATCCGTCTATTACATACTTACAGAAATCCCGTAAATGAAGCAATTACAGGATTATATTTATATAATATACATTCTTGCATTATTGACGAAAAGAAAGCAATGAGTATAGTAAAAAGAAGGTAGTACAGTTTGATGAAAGACAAATTTCGATATCAGTACCTAATTGGAATGACAGTGTTTCACGGTTTTTGCTTCAGACTTTGTAATATAGATATTAGATATTATTACATAGGCGGCCTATGTAATAGGCATGTTATTACATTATTTAAATACTTGGAAATTTTCCAAAACAAAATGTAAAAGAAGCTTAGAGTATAATATTATGTATAAAGATTTATGTAAGAAAAGAAAGTACTTTGTACTTTGCCAATGAAGCAAGTAAATGAAGCAAACGTAAAAAGATTTGGCTTACCTATTATGCTGGTATCTTGACCGTCACCTTGTTCGCCAGGCGGTCTTATTCTCATTGGAGGTCCTCTCTTTTTAGAAGGAGAATGCTTTAATGCTGAACAGAAAAAAATCCAATCATTTATATTAAATTTGTATTTATGTTCCATAAACATGATTTTAGTTGACAAAAAAGAAAAATATAATATTATTGTAAAAATAAATTGAAAGCTTTCTTTGGATTATGTTTTTTTGACATTATTGTCGAACATTCGGCAGCTGTTGTGTATGCGCGTTTTGCCTTCAGTTTGTAAACTTTTGAATACGTATAGTACATATACGCATGCAAATACTACTATTATTGATAGAATTTAAAACTTGTAAAGTTTTAACTAATATAGCTATCCTTATAGCTTTTTAAAAAATATTGAAACATTGACTTGATACTATTATCTATTTAACTCCTCCTCCTCCTGATCCATCCTCATAATACACTAAGTACGTATGTGTTGTAGCAATATACACTAGAACGTTTCCTTTCAGTACTTTCCACCCCTAAAAATACATGGCTAGCTTGAATGTGTAGGTTCCATGGGGAATCGATACAGAGTATATTTTATGGAGAATCGAGTAAAGGAAACGTTTATCTCCAAAATATTTTCACCTCTGTAGTATTTTGATATTTTAGTGAAACTGACAGAATCCACATTACTATAAATGTTTTTCACTTCAATTATTTATCTTCATACCCTTGAATAATTGCATCAAACAATTCAATACAAAACATTCCTTCCAAAAACGTTTGTCGCACTACATTGTTGTAAAACCAAGAAACGCGTAATGAAATATGATGTACCTGCACGGTTTTTAAAACAATCAGTATATTTTAAAGTATCTAAAAGTAATTTCAATCACACAGCCCTTTGAGTAACAAACCCCCGTATCAGCCATATAAAACCTTGGTTAAATGGGGTATGTACTTGTTGTATTGAATAAAGATGGTATTGTTGGAAAACGAGAAAGAGAAAGCAATATTATATGTACATAATATATTATTATAATACAATACATTTGTTGTAAAAGTGTGAAAAGTAAGCAAACCTATAAGTAAAAAAACGATACAGAAAAGAGTAGTAGAGAAAGAGAAAGGGACAGAGAAATAAAGTTAACAAGGCTCCGGGAAGCAAATAATTACAAGTAAATACAATATAATATGTTGTATAGTAACAATGTCGCTGTTTTTTTCAACGACATCCCCACTAAAATGTTTCTGACAGTTGAAATTAAATATTAAAAAATGTTGATGCGGGCTTTTTTGTTGAACAAATTGTAAAATTTTTACATTATTCGCATCCAGGATCTTTTCAGTATCAATTATCAATTGAAAAGGTGTTCACATTTCACATTATTATAAATTATAATTTGACAAAGGAGACAAGTGTAAAATATGTTGGATGTACATCATATATTAAATTTTATCATATTCATGAGTATTGGGATGGCAGTGTTTTAAAACTTATACGGATTTATAATACAAAATAAACTGGAAACTTGATCATTTTTCAATACAGGCATTATAATACTATGCAGCATAATATAGCGAAGCGGATTTTGCGCCACAAAAATTTCCAGACCAAAACAAAAAAAACTGTAAAACCCAAATCAGTACATTTTATACCTACTTTTGGTACTTATTATGATAAAATAATGATTTTCCACTAAATAATTGCTTGCTCACTTACGTTCAAAGTCAAAAGAACAACTACTATTTACTTTAGCATTTAGCAACATACAATGCACGAACGGGCAAAAATCTGTGCAAAATTTATCAAATCATTGTGTAGCTAAGTATGATACTGTATCTACCAATATTATGCTATAAGAAAGCGTCCAATCCAAATCATACTGACAAACCACAAAACCTTTTTAAGTACAAAACAAATAATAATATAATAATAAAATATAACTAGCACCAACAATCTCAAAAAAAGTTGTATAGCCGTATAATAAACCACTCTCCTTTTTTTGGTTGACGAACAAACGATGACAATTTTAAAAAGAAGGCGCAGCAGCTATAGTTCTAGTCGAAAGTCATATTATAATATATAATCACCATATAAATTTATGCATGGTTTTGTACCTCCAGACTTTAACAAAAATTGCTGCAAAATTCAAGTTTCTCATCCCAACGATTTACTTATACGAGAAAAAAGGGCTACATAAAAAAACTAATAAGCTTTTGATCTTGAAAGTAATGTTATAAATGAAATTATTATATCTTATTATATTATTATTATAAATTATAATCTTTCATACTATCAACTTTTGAAGTTCAAACATCTCAGTAAAACTGAAAAAAGCAGCAATATTATAATACCTATACTATACCTAATACCTAACATATTTACAACCTATGGGACTACATAAAAATCATGAAATCGTGTATTCCATATTTACCTATTACCTATACCTATGTACATAGCATAAACACTCAGTAATTAGTACTGTAAAAAGTGAAATCACTACAATATTTGTTCTAAAATACTGGAACTTTGGGTATGCTTTAAACAAAAATAAAGAGTTGACCAAAACAATAATGATTAAACTATCCTATGGAAGGTATAAAATAAAATTTCCATGTACATTAAACATAAAAAATGACCACATAGTTGTTTTTGAAAAAAATCATGATTTCTAATAAATTTTGGGAAATGTTTTGTGAAAAAAATCATCGTATAATATAAATACTAATAAATTATAGTAAATAGCGGAAAAAAAGAGATAGAGAAAGAGAAAGAAGAAAGAGAAAGAACGAGAGAGAGAGAGAGAGAGAGAGAGAAAATGAGAAAGAACAAAGTTTGGAAATTGTCGTCATTTGTGTGTTGACATGAGGTTCAGAATAGCTTTTTGCGATACCTAAATAAGTGGAGACCAGACTGCGGAATTTACGATGTGTTCCCTTAACTTCGGGCATGTCCACTTTTTTCGATTCATGTGAAATCATGAAGAAGTAGTAGAAATGGTAGTGGTTGGTAGGGCGAGGGAGAGAAGCATTTTTCAGATCGGGATCAATTCAGATTTTCAGTGTGATTCACATTTTGTTCACGCAATGATGCGATTGAGCGAGCGAGACAGTCAACAGCAGCAGGAGGACAGAAACAAGAGAAAAACCACCACGTCATCATCAATCATTACAGAGGTACACAAAATTTAAGAGGTTAAGATTTTAAAAAGACCTCATTTATATAATTTAACTCAAAATTCTATTTTATAATTAAATAATATAAAAGTAAAAAATAGTTAGTAAGGGATGCACTTACAGTTAAAGTAAAATTTATAACTATACTCGATCTAATTTAGGACATAATTCCCTTAAAATTAAATATTTACAGACTAAACAAAAGCCAAGAAATATAGACAAAAAGTATAATATATACCGAGAACATACAGTATAAATAATAATATGTAATAAACGTAATTATCAGTATTGTACCTTTTTTAATATTATTATTTCTTTCAAAAATAGTCAAGTATGATCAGTAAATAAAAAAATATACACTCTATATCATTATATAAAACAGTAGATAAATAGTGTAATGAACAAAGATTCTCGAACATTTTCAATGGTAAATAATGTCATCATATTTTGAAATCATAATACACAACTTTCTATCGTTTATCATGTACATGACTGTGACTATATTAGTATGGCTTTTTTAAAGTGGGGATAGGAGAAAGTTACCACTACAAAATTGGGCAGAGAATACACTACGAAAAGGAAGACAGATATCAGCACTCAAGAAGTCAACTCAATTAAAAGAGTGTGTGTGTGAGAGAGAGAGAGATAGATAGATAGAAAGGGAAAGTAGATATAAATGAATAAAAAACGCTAGTTATACTTGTGTACGTTTATAAGTACTATGTTAATATACTATACACAGTTAGACATGTCAAGAAAGAAAGAGAAATGAAGAATACTGCACACTCTCCAACGTAAACCAACAAGTAATCTCATACATATATTATAATATGTAATATATATAAAATTGATGTACATGTAGAAAATATGCCTACAAACAATAAAACCTCCCTTCAAAATTTGATATTCAATGGCATACTATTCACATTGAATATGTTACTTAAATACAATATTTGATGACTTTAGATATCATCACACTAGAATAAAATGTATGCCAAGGTTATTTAGGGTTTTGAAAAAAATATGTACAAAATTTTCGAGCTCCAATATGTTCGTCATGTTTTTTTTTCTTACTTTCGTCATGTATATATACTAAGAGTTGTCACAATTTATATCGTTACGATCTGCGACGTATTAGAACTTTTCCTTATTTTATTTGGTGCGAAAAAATGATAGTAATAATAAAAATAATAATAAACTAATTAATTCACAAATGAGAACAAGTACATTATAATATGATGTTTTAAATGGTCAAAAACACATGTGAACATATCAAGTGAAAAAAAAACAAACAGAACAACAACACTGGTGATGATAAAATATAAAATATAATAAATAAATGCTGCGAAATGGTAATAATGAAATCAATCAGTCCACCAAACAAATAAGAACGAATGTGAACTCATCAGTCGTGAAAAAACGATGGGATACGTGCGTCAGATTGAGATTGTGAATGTGATTGGTTTTGTAATTGCGTTTTTGATATCAGCTTACGTGAAGGAATTTTCCTGAATACACTTTTTGACATGAAGTTCATGAAACGCTCCGCATAAAACCCTGGTCGATGAACAGAAACAGTGTCCTATAAAGATTTTTTAAAAAAAACGCATTTAGTACTCTGCTGAACTTTACAAATATGCCTGCAGGAATATATAGTTCATATCATCATTTGTAATTACTATATTTCATAGATTGATTTTCTGCGCGAACGGCGCTTTTGCGGGACAATTCACTGTTTTTGCGGGCATCGCCCACAAAAACAAATTTCTAAGAAATAATAGTTCATTTCTGGGAAGTTTTAAAGAAAAATTACCATCTTAAGGGCGCTTTTTTTGGTAAATTTCTAACAAGGAGTGCTTACGGACTTATAGTCGGAATTTCGTACTTGTAAGAGTTTATTCTATAGCTGAATTCAGCGTTAAAAACAGTGGTGACAATCATTTTTGCAATTGCGGCCTCCTTCATATCCAAAACCCGGGTTTTATAGTTCTACCCACGTTTTTTAACTTTTTTGGGGGCGGGATTTTGGATCTTTCATGAAATATTTTGAAACATCCAAAGATTGATTCTAGGGCAAAATCGTACGCGCTTTTAAGATCTGTAATCAAAATTGGCAAAACTATAGGGACCCCAAGTAAGGAGTAGGGGAGGAAGGGTAACAGCGCTGCTCACCATACCCTGGTGGCGGCCTTGACACTTTCATACCCGCTCCTTATATGCTTTAAGTATAGGGCTTGGAAGAGTCCATAGATACTTGGGGTCCCTATATATTTAACATCCACTACAAATAAAAGGTAATGATTCTTTCAGATGGCACAAAACCATCGATGATATGTTTGACCGGTACAAGCAAACTCTACAGCCATACACTCAACAACAGGTAAAATATTGGTTTATTTATAATGTCGTGTAATAAATATTGCATTTAATTAAACATTTTTATTTAATCATTTAATCTTTAATCAGTTCCCCCACACTCTCTAATACATTGGTAAAAATGTTTTGTATTACAAAATCCAGTTGATTTGGCAAGGAATACAAGTGTCAGCCTTGGCAGTTCAAACCGGGAACGAGAAGGTGAATAATTTGCTGACTCACTGGACTCGAAGGGACATTGACCTTGCGCGAGGATTGGACTTTACCAGAAATGCCGCCACTGTCGGAGCAATTTTTGCTAGAGTCACCCATTTAAACCATGAGCCTTTCAATTATCAAATCACGGTACGTAGTTTGTATATTTAGTTTAATCAAGTCTAAAAAAATCTAGAACTAAATAAAATTAAGGTTATGTACATGAATAATTTTTGATTTTTCATCTCTATGATTTTTAAGATTCAAAACACGGGTCGTCAGACTGTGAATGGAACTGTGAGGATTTTCATGGCTCCAAGATTTGATGGTAAAATATTTTTTATGTAATTGGTTGTTTGTATGGTGTATTACGTACCCTTACAAAAAAGTCTGGTCAAAAAATCTCCTGAAATTTTGGCCGAAAGTCTTCATCTCAATTTCGGTCAACTTTTGATGAAATATCATGAAAATCTCATCAAAAATCGTCAATCTTTATCTCAAATCTCATCAAATTTTCATGCGATT
>JAQIVE010006164.1:0-11895 GCA_034698285.1 Sminthurinus bimaculatus | reverse complement strand
GTCCTGGCAACAGCTTTACTAACTATTACAGATGAGAATGAGAATTTCTCAAAAAGCCTTCTAGAATTCCACTGT
Source organism: Sminthurinus bimaculatus (assembly GCA_034698285.1). NCBI lineage: Eukaryota > Metazoa > Arthropoda > Collembola > Symphypleona > Katiannidae > Sminthurinus > Sminthurinus bimaculatus. The sequence goes on along the minus strand of JAQIVE010006164.1, from coordinate 11,820 downwards.
TATTGACAAGAAAGAGCAACAACAGTTTTTGTGCTTGAAACCGCTTGTGCGGAGCAGCGATAATAGCAAAAAAATGGAAGATCCTCAACAGATCAAACCAAGGCCGACCAAAAGTGTTAAATTTAGTGGTGGAGGCATCGTCATCACAAGGACTTTTGAGACCAGCTCAGTTGAAGCCGAAGTACAGAATCAGACCCAGACTCGCGTTTCATCAATAGTTCAGCCAACCCATAACCCCTTGACGTTCTACACTGTAACGTACTTAAAATTAATTGCCAAGTAAAAACGTCCTGTTTTCTAGCACAGAGCACAGTGTTATTCTATAATGCAAATTGTAATGTCAAATGCATATTAATATTTTGTTGTTTTGACCAATTTTGCAGGTTTTGAAAAATCTCTTTTCCTTCTTCCTTGTGCATGAGCTGAAAACAGCCCGCTTAGTGTGCACAGAATGGTACAAGGTTGCATCCCCCTTTCTATCGAAGGAGTCCCGGGTTTCTATACTATGCGGGCAACGGCAGTCCCACGTTACCCGTTTTCTCCAGTGCACCACCAACAAGTCCTTTGGCTTTATGAGCGTGAGAGAGAAAAGTAGGAACAAGAAACTCTATACCAATTTCTCCGTGCGAAATCTCCGTCTGGCCAGCAGAAGCGAGCTGAACTTGTTTCAGGTCCATGGACCGTGGATGAGAGAACTGAGCTTGTTCAGCATCTACTTACGGAATTATGATAGTTTACTAAAATTAATTTATCACCAACTTCCAAACCTCGTCAGTTTTAAAATTGTGAGCAGAAGAGGACTCTTGGCAGAAGACGGAGTGGACCAATATTTTGAGAGCCTCCCACCTCTTCCAGATGAAAATATTGCTCCCTTTTCATTGAATCTGAAGAGCTTTGACATTTCTAATTATGACAAAGTTAACCTAAACCCCGATGAATGTACCGTCAGCTTGAGACACTTTTTTCGAAAGTGCGACAAGCTTCAGGTAAGGACTAACGACTAACGACTACGTTGACAATTAAAAAATTCGTTTAAACATTCGTACATATTATTGCAATAGGAAAATATTACAAGAACCTTAATTTGTTTTCAGAATCTAACTATTCGAGGGCTTTATCCCTTTTTAACTACTTGTCTTCAAAAAGTTTACGAGGCTTGTAAAGGGAAAGCAGAAAAAATTTCCAGTCTGAAGGTTCAGTTGTTGTAAGTTCATGAACTTTCATTTTATTTAGCACCTGGAAAAAATCATTAGCTGACCAAATACATACTTGAAAATTCTGTCGTTAGTTTAATATTATTTGAAAATACAGGAATTACGAGTACACAAATGAAACCACACAATTTGTCCAGGCAGCCACCAAAGTATTCCGTAGATTTCACCTGAGAACTATAAATCTCGACTTGAAGCTCTCGCCTCGTGAATGGGAAACATTGTTTCAGCAGTCAACCTTCTCCAGTGTGAAACAACTGTCAATAATCTTTACACCGATTTCGTCGCCTCAGATCCGTGACTTTGAGAAAGATTACTTTTCCAGCATTTTTTTACCACCCGAGGATCAACAGCACCATAATAGTAATAACAATAGTAATTGTTGCAGTTCGTCAAATGGTGAAACGGAATATGAGCCAAAATTTCAAAATTTGACGAGGTTGAGTCTACTCTTCAATCCGTCGGACTTTGATAAAAACTTTCGCTTATCTTTTGACAAACTTCGAGTTTCGTTCCCTAATGTCACCTCCTTGTCCTGGAGATATCAAAATCCTACGACGTTCTCCTATTCCTGCAACTCCCGTCCCTGGCACTCTAAGCTTCCAAATATTTTTGAAGATCTCTCCCATTTGTTTCCCAACACAAAATCTTTGGAGGTAACCATAGGTGGGCCAGGGAATTTTTGTAACCTCGTCAGTTCTTTCACATTCCTCGAGGAACTGAAAATTGCCCAGGAATCGTATGCTCTGTCTGATTTGGATTTACTGGGCCCCTCTCGGTTTTTCGGAGAACCCGGAGAAACCAATAATAAACGTTTAGTTGATGATGAAGGGATTTTTAGTATTCCCCGTAAGTTTGTTATAATTGCTAATAATTAAATTTTCCTCATGAAGAAAGATTTTTGTATCATGTTTATTGTTTAGTACTTATCAAATGAATTTATAAACTGTTTTTATGATACATTTTTTGAAATTTCTGCTAGGGTTAAATCGCTTGTACTTAAACAACGACTGTTTAAGGCTAACAAACAAGTGTATTGACCGAGGCTTTCTACAAATGCCCCAACTTGTTGTCTTGAAACTTTATTCACATGCCGTCGAACCAAAACAACCTCCATCGGTATTTAATACTCACTTAAGTACCTACTTGTTTTCTTTATGTTAACTAAATATTATATTATTACAGTAATTGACAGTTTGAATTTTTCAAATTATAGATCACAACAGATCGTCTGGAAGCTTTACAACGGAAGAATTTTGTTTCATTGGACATTCTATTGAGTAAAAGTGGGTCGAAAGGAACCTGTACTATATTCCAATGTTGATGTTTTTTGTTGAAACTTGTATTTTTTTAAATGCGTTTTGGCGATAGAATAAAAACGTTTCCTTCCATACAAGTAAACGATTATGACGGCAATAGTCAAAGATTCGTGTGTAGAGATTATTATTATGCATTTGAATTTATACTCTGCTAAATGTGTAGAAATTTGTGATTCGTTGTCAGTAGTGGTTGCCTAATCTCAGAATCTGAGATATTCGTATATTATGTAAAGTTTCCCACCCTCCATTTACTACATACATTATAAATTAAAATTTAAATCCCTGTTTAGTTATACTTTTAACCAAGCTAGAGCTTTGAAACTTTTTTAAGATAATTAGTTCTTGACCCCAATTGGTGCAATAAGAAAAAAAGTGAATATACCTCACCGGGTACGAATCATGTGATGAGTCACAAATATTTACGATTTAAGTAAGTACGTACTTTCATCTGTTTTGAATCCGTGCTAAAAACTATAAAAACAACAAGATAATTCTTGTTTCTTGTCTTAATTGTTCCTTCAGCTGTAGTGCAGTATTACTTAAGTATTATTCACATTTCACATGTTACAGGTTACAGTAATAATTTATTGTGTTATTAGATCGATTTGTTTTTTAATTAAAATTCTTATTGCAAATTGCAAACTAGGGTTTTTATTTTGTGAGTAAAATATATTTGCTAAACGTGATAGGATATATATATTATAGGATTTAACATTTTAACAGTTAAAAACTAAAACACCAAAAATGAGTGAACCACCATCAAAACGAGCAAAAATGGAAAGGACTGGAGTCAAAACTCGAAGTCAAAACTCCAAATTAGTGATTCCAATCGAATCAAAGAAGAAGAAAAGTAAGAAACCGTCACTGAAATCAGCTTTATCGGATCAAACAAATGAGTTTCAAATAACTGGAAGTAGGAACCCTTTGTTGATGTATTCGGTAAGTATGTTTGGCTTTGCTTTATATTCCTTATCGTTTACAGTTTACAAATCAAAATAAATAAATACCTATATTATGTAAGTACTTAAGTACACGCATCATTTTTTTGATTTTTGATACACTTGGCATACTTACTTGATATGAAACTGAAATAGGGTACTTAAACAGTACATTTTTACTATTTTGGTACACTTCTAAAGATCATGCGTTATAACTTACAATAAAAGTAAAAGTATGTAATAAAAAATAATCGTTTTTTTACTTGTTTTGAAGGTTGTCAAGAATCTGGCTGAATATTTGCCTTTGGATCAATTAATAGTCTGCAGACAAGTTTGTACATTTTGGAATGAAGTATGTACTTCAGCATTTTACAAAAAGACCGAGTTTAAAGTTCCCTATTCAAGTATGATACTTAATCAAGAATCAACCTTCTTCAAATTTCTTGAATCAAAGCCACAAAAAATGAGAGCAATCCGTTTTCATAAATTCCTTCAAGGCGAGGAATCCGTTGCGGAAAAGGAACTCCGAATACTCTCAAGTCATGGTGGTTCCATTCATAAATTAATCTTTGACAAATTTATCATGGATGAATGGGAAATTTTTTTAAATTTTATTTATACCAATGTGCCAAAGCTAGAGGAACTTCATATCAATTTTCAAGCACGAGAAGCGGCTATAATTGATAACGATGCTCATCAACTCAACGCAAACCTTAAACTACTGTCACAACCACAAAAACTGGGTATTAAGAAACTGGTTTTTAATCTTAGTTGTTCCTGGTACAACGACATTGATATCCCTGATGAATTTCCAAGCTATTTTGAATTCAACCGATTATTAAACTGGTGTCCTTCACTCACGGTAAGTAAAGACTATTATATTTTTACTTTTTACTAATCTTAAGTCATTTAATGAAATATGAATTGCGATGTATTTATTGTTTGACAAAAGCCCATGTATAATATTATGACGAATAACGAAACTCGTGTTTTGAACTAGAGCCAATTCATTTATTAAAATTTTAAAATAAAATTATATTATTTGTGTTTTGCGGGATTGCATAACTAAAATAATCATTAACTTTGGTAGAGAAGAATATTAACCTTTTCATGCTTTATTTTGTTTTTGTTTAGGCTTTGGAAGTACTTGGACCCATAGATAATGTGAAAGGATGTTTTACTACCAGTAACTGTTTGCGTTTGAAGTTGGAAGATCTTACTCTTGATTCGTAAGTTTAGATATCATACCAGCTATTATTTTAAAATTCGAGTTTGTCTGATGAATCTATTATAAGTATTTAAAAACTTTACATTAGTACTGACTGTTTCAGTAGAAGATAAACATATCAATATTGTATGATTTTATACTTTAAAGAACTATATTCGGTGTGGATGACAAACAAGGAATTTGTGATGAGATAAGCAATTTTCTGGTTACTCAACCTCTCAAGAACTTGACTCTACAGTTTAATTTCTCAATGACACAATGGACCAAAGTTCTATCCCATGTTCCGAATTCATTAAAGTCCCTTTCCATTAAAATTGCAGCCCTTGATGTTATTGATGATGTAAATGACAAGTCTGGATTTTTTTCCATATTCGGAACGGCGGAAAGCCTTTTCCCATGTTATCAAAATTTGGAAAGTTTATCCGTTACCTTTGATGTCGATTGCTCATACGAAGAATCTTGTCGATTCAACTATACATTTTTTGAATTCGACAGTACAACAAAAAATATTGTCTGTCCAGCAGTAAAGTGTCTATCTTGGGTGGTTCAAGAACGTGTGTATCCTGAAGATTCTTATTATTTCAAAAACGAAACAGGATTAAGTTGGGATCCTGACATTGATATTTTCAAAACTTTTTCAAAAATGCTCCCGAATCTCCAAGTGTTGCATTCAACAGTCGAGAGTTCTGCAATGCTTAAAGACATTATCAAATCTTTTCCCAATTTAATTGAACTTCGAATGTTGGATTCTGCATTCACGAGGTTTAAGGTGCAGGATTTTGCTCTGGTCGGGCAAGCAGGGAGAAAGAAGTCAAAGAAAAACCGACTGAGCTATCAAGGAATTCTGAGTTTACAAGGTTAGTGTATATTATGCAAATCTTTAAAAAATTTGTACTTTTAAAGTATTTATTATTTTAAAATTTACCGTTTAAAAACACCGGATTAGTCGAAACTTTTAAAAAAGTAAGTACAATAATATTGTTTTTGTATTTTAGGCCTACGTCATTTAACCCTTGAGATCGATTGTTCACTACTGACGGATAAAGCAGTTTTTTCTGGCTTCCTTCGATTGCCTGAACTCTCAGTGTTACGCATTCGTCCTCATCCTTCAAATCCTATTATTTCCGCCAAAATGTGGACAACAAATGTAAGTACATAATATTAACAATTAACAACCTACCATGATGATTTATTTTATTTTTTTTCGGTTTTACCATATAAAATGAAGATCATTGCAAGATTTTTATCATTTATCAGTCTTTGAAAACCTTAAAAATAAAAGAGCATAACCGTAATTATTGCTAACAATCTTAATTTTTTGTTTTATGTATTATTTGTTTTACTTTATTTAAAACATTAACAGTTTACTCCGTCGGCCAGGAAGGCATTGTTCAACAAAGGATTCGCATTGCTTGAAATTCAACAACCAGCTACTGCCTAATGGTCCATCATTTCAACTCCAATCTCATGTTAGTAAGACTAATAATATCTATTATCGCTATACTATCGTTCAACTGTGTTGTATTTTAATTTTTAATTAGTTTGCTATGTTGTACACGCTATCAAATCTATTTCCTATATGCTCATAGCATCTCATCGTATTTATAATATTTTGTTTATTGTTTACATCTTCGTTTATTATCATTTTTAAATCACCCTTGTTGATAACGTAAAACGCATTCTCTTTATTATCAATTATTTCATTGTTTAGAATTCTGTAAAATTCGTTTTGACTCGATAACAATTTAATAATATTAGAAGGTTTTGTGTAAATATTTGACAACTTTGTAATTTAAGTACATAAAAAAATATTTGTGCAAATAATTTTGCCAATAAAACTTTCGTCTTACACAAGTACAAAATATTTTACTAAATTCAAACGTACATGAACTACATATTATACAGAAAAAATAGAAAGAAATGATTCGAATGAAATGGATAGATTTTTTACATGGATGTTCATAATGTTAGCACTTTATTAGGAGGGAACCATGAAGAAAAAAAACTCCGAGGATGGACGTATGCGTGTGAGATGAGTTGCTCATTTGCTCAACAGAACAGGGAATAGAATATGAAACTTCATTAATAATAATATTATTAATGCTATATGATAAATACATAGTTGTTTTACTCACACCTAATAGTATAAATAATATAGGGAATTCCTACAGTTTTTCATTCTTTCACTCAGACTCAGAGTTCTCTCACATCTGCAGATAAATAATGTATACAAAGGGAAACCAGTGGATACCTATCCTAATGCCATATATCTGTCTATCAGCCCAATGTGTATAGAAAAGTAGGGAGTAGGAAACGTGAGGAGAAAAGGATGATCGAGTTTGTGTGTGAAGAAAATAAATAATAGGACATCAAATCAACCCATCATCATCATATCATTCCTTTTGGTTTGTCGTTTTTTCTCTTCATTCGCTTTCTTTGTGCAAGGTTTGTGGTATGTATCCACTATACCCATACATATCTAGTCAACAATAACTGTGCTATGCATTATATAATTTGTGAATTAAAGTGCGTAGTTGAATACGCACATACCACATACCTATATGTATCTATTCTATATCACTATTTTCTCTCCTTTTTTCCACATTTGGAGAAAAGGGAAAAGCAAAAGAGGGGAATGGAGAAAGAGAATGAGAAAGAAAAGGAGGGCGAGCGGGAATTAATTGTAAGTGAGGGAAAAGAAAGAAAAAGAAAGGAGGGAAGAAGAGCACGGTTTCTCCGCACCTTATTGGGAATAAGAAGCGGAGAATATATCTATAGATAGATAGGAGGGGATGAAAAGAAAAATTCTATTGGGGAATTTTTGTGAAGGACAACAGATGATTGTCTCTTGCATCTTTTTTTGATAAATGACCCCACAGGAATCTATATAGGTTTTTTCTAGTTCTTCATTTTCCCCTTCTGTCATTGCCTTCTTTCTTTCTTTCTGTCCTCCTTTCAGTCTTCACACTACATAGATTTTACATTATCGCTGTCTATTTGATATAGTTGTGCGAGTTGTGTAGAGGATTAATGTCAAATTCGGAATGTGGACGAGGCATCTCGCTCACTCAAAATACAGATTAACACCATCAATTGTCCGCAATGACATGACGTTGTTCATATTCTATTCTATTGGCGGCTTCTTTTTGGAGGTTTTCCCTTCCCCTATTCTCCATGTGTATATTATATTATGTAAGTACATAATCTGTCCTTTCCTGGAATTTCAACCTTCGACTTCCCATCCGTCGAACATAAATAAACTTTAAACAACTCTTATTGAATTTCTCAAATCTCTTTATTGTATTAATATCTAATACCGTGCGTTTTGGTTTGAAGCCGTACATTTTCCTTTTATACGATGTATTATAGGCACCCCTAATCTCTTCGATATCACGATATCAGCATCAAATATCTCTCTTAAATCTGGCTGAGCTATGTTAGAAACCATAATATATTATACATTATAATATTATTATAAGTACATATTAGTATTATATTATTATAGATTATAGAGTAACATGCTGGATAAAGTGATTTGGTTTCAATTTTACGTAGTCTATAACTTCTATGTTTATACATAATATGTAAGTATTGTACCTCAATGCCTGACTTTCGTCTTTTAATTAAGTTATGAGGAAATTTTGTACAATGGTGTAGTAATAATAATGCATCCACAGTTACATGCTTTTAATATCAAAAACGCACTCTATCCTATACCCTATCTATACCTACTTTAATTTGTTCTTGAATTCAGTTTCTGGTTCTGGCTTTTTGATATTTCTGCAGAGTGCAGAGTTTTTCAAAATTGAACATTAGCGAAAGACATTTTATATCAAAAATATATCTGGAATAGAATCTGAATCTATAACGAGGGAAAATGATGTGAAGACGCTTTTTCTCCTAATTATAGAAATATTTTGATTTCTTACACAAGTCTGGAGTTTTTGTTTCCCTTGTACCATATCCCACACTAATATTCAAGATAACTATAGATATAATATTGATAGTTGGCTTCTTTGTCCCCCTCCTTAGCATAATGAAGTATCTTAGTATAGCATCATCTATATTCTATAATCTATACGGAGTTGAGCAAATGAGTCAGGATATATTGGAGAGGTTTTGCCAGCATTTCCAAATAATTCATAGGAGATGATTTCCGGAGAAAATTTACCAAATCAGACCATATCCTTAAATTGTAAATGCGAAACTTCCCTAGCTCATTTGGCTTTATACCGCATATTATAGTTATCAGAATAGCCAATGTATATGCTCGTACAATATACGAAGAAATGATATAAAGTGAAAAGCTATACGGCGAAAATTTGGAAAATATACGAGGAGGTATTAATGGGAAGGCGTCTTTTCTTCCTCCCTTTAACAAAGGACTGGAACTCCATTGTCCCTTCCCTCTCTTTCTCTCGCTTTCTATGGTATATATTTTGGTCCTCGTCGTTTCCTCAACATAATGTCTCTGTGACTCTCTCCCTTATTTCCAAATTTCCTTTTTAAAAGGAGAATATTATTTCTTGGCGTCTGTCTTTGTACATACGTACATACATACATGCATACATATATACTGCACTTTCACAATAATTCTTGATCTTCGGATACATCCTCTGTGTATGCGATAATATATTATTTATACTTTACGAGCAGAGCAGGCTCCTGCATACAGACATTATACATTGTACATATCTTAGATACATAACTCTCGTTTTCAATTTCTCAAGACCGAGAGCAAAACCAAAACCAAAAAACCATCATGGATTCTGAATTGTGAGACAAACCACAAGAAAAGACAAGACACGACAAGGCAGAGACGACCACGGCATTCATAACCGTGATAGCCTGGTTTTCAATACCTAAAATCCCCATTCACAGGACCCATACATACATACATACATGGCTTTCCTGGATATTACGTGTGTGCGTACATTTTATGCATACATACATATCCAGGCGCTCCGGTTGGTTTGGTTTTTGGTTCCTTCCCTAAACACTAAATGCTAATGTTAAACGCACTACATACATACATATAGATACCAACGACCAACTACCATCCATCCATTCTCTCCAGTTTTCTCCAGGAGTAGACAATACAATGTATTGTCGCCACAAAGACGACGCATTCTCCATTCTACGAGAAACGGAAAGCATCAGCATCAGAATCAAAATCAGCTCCTTCCTCATGCTTGCTTCCTTGTGTATGTACAGTATTGCACAACATTCAACATTCAACCTCAACAGGACAATATATTACAGAGGCTGAAGAATCGGAGAGAATGAAAATGCAGCAAGAGCAACAACAAACCCAAACTAAACCAAACCAAACCAAACCATGCCGAGCGAAGCTCTTCTAAATGCAGGAAAAACAGTCTCCTGTCACCCAAGCCACGCTATTTATGCTGTGTATTGTGCCCTTTGTGGTTGTCCGCCGTCGTCGTCGTACTTTTCTGTCGTGGTGAAAATAGAAACAGAAGATGCCTGCGTATGTATGTATTATACTATTTACTACGTTCCCGGCGACAAAAAGGAAGTTTTGAGGTCCGTTTCGTGGCTTCCCTTTTATATATGTATATGTATGCAGAAAACCAGGAACCGACCACAGCAATACCAACGCCAATATCACCACCATTGCCAATATCGTGAATATTGTGCCAACAATTCGGTACTTTCTCCAGCTCCAGCAGACGTATCTATTTTATCTATCTATCTATCTATCGAGTAATATATGTGTATTTTGTATGTATTCGTGTATGTATTCGAAATGCAAGGCATGTAAACAAGGAGCGGGGAACAAATTATGTCACTCTTTTTCACGGCGATAAATATCCCAACATATGATGATAACACGTTATGCATGAAATCACTCTTAGTTTTGGCCCAACGCGAGAAATTTACTGTCGTCGGAGCCTGAGCCTGAGACCGAGTGTGTGTGTGTTGTGTGGTGCTGATTGTGATGATGATGGTGGTGGCGGTGTCACCGTTGCCGGTCGGGGAAGATCAATGTGCTGTGTGTAATGTGTAAAAATGAGGGTGGTGGTTCCGGTTTGTACTCTTCTTCTACTTTTTCGTTTCTTTCAATTGTGGATGTGAGTAAGATGGGAATATCGTGAAGACGAGGGTATAAAATATGTATCGTCGTATGTGTAGGATGATGTGAAACAGAATGAATGAAATGGAATGGGGAACAGATATGATACGGCTATGATAGGATATGAAATAGAAATATAGATGAAGAGAATAGAAGAAAAGAGGCCGGAAAAGAATGGAAGGAAGAATAGAAAACCGAAAGAGAAAGGGAAAGAATGAAACGCAAAAACAGCAGAGCCACATGCATTGAGCATTGAACACAGGGAGAACATTGAAAAAATTCCATCTTTCATTCTCATCCTGTATTCTGTATTCTCTGCCCTCCAACATCCACAACCGCATCTACAGTACAGTATTTATATGTATAATGTATATTGCATAGTACAGAACCGCATTCAAAGTCTACTTATCAAGACAATCCTCCAATGGGGGAAATAAGCATTACGTCTTTTGTATGACAAGTTTTCTCCCTATTTTCCTCACTATTCTCTTACATTATCTCCTTCCTATTCTCTTTCTCTGTCTCTTTCTTTTCCGACCCTCTCTGCCTTTCTTTCTTCCTTTCTTCGTCTATTATTCCCCGTCTTTGGGATTCGGCTCCCTCGCTCCTTGTTTTTCGATCCTGGATGCAGTTTTTATGTTCCCTATTTTGAGCTTTACTTATTGTACGACGTCTCAAGGATTTCATGAGGAAGGAGAGGGAGAGAAAGGCGTTTGAGGATAAACAACAAATTAAATTTTTCATACCCTCTTCTTCTTCTTACTATACTCTTTCTTTTGTCGCCCTTTTCTTTCATAAATGCAGAAGGAACAACAAGAAAAACAAAAACACCCACACATCATAAGTATTTTATCCCTGTGTATGGTCTCTCGAGTTTTTGATTCCTTGTAAAAGTGTAATATATCAGGAGTCAGCAAACAGTCCATCAAAAAGTAACAAATGCTTGCCTTCTACATACACACCTTTAAACGACGAATATGGTGGTCAGTTAATCCCTCAGAAAAATAACAAAAGGTTCAAGATATGAAAG
>JAQIVE010006163.1:0-11895 GCA_034698285.1 Sminthurinus bimaculatus | reverse complement strand
AACTGACTTCACATGACATAAATTTTAATAATTATATTCTTGATTTAAGTTCAATGCTGAAAATTGGTGAATTACTTAAGAAGAGTCCCCTTTATTTTTCTATGGAGCTATTACCATTGCAGATCAAACTGTCCCTTTAGGGCAGATCAGCAAAGGTTTGGAAATTGGGTTTTCGGGACTTTTTTTTCACGAATTTTTTTTCTTAGGTATTATTCCACCGAATCGACTGAAACTTTTTTCATGCATAATCTACATGAATTGAAGAAAAATATGATGTAATCCGTTTTCCCATTCAAGTTATAACAAGCGTTCAAAAAACGATTGTTTACTGTTAAAAAACAAAAAGTCCAACCACTGTAATAATAACGAGAGAAAATTTACATTTATTTGCGTATCTGCGTCTACCTATCCATGATATCTATGCGGAGAATGGAACATGAATATTGAAAAATAAAGCAATGAATATAGACTGCCAATGTATAATGCATATACCCACTACCCACTCCGGTGGCTTTCTCGTGTCATCCTGGTATTTCCATCATTGCCGTATTTATATTTGTGTGTGATGATGCTTGTTGCGTGACTCTAATCATATTAGTTTTCCTCGGGTATATTGTGCTGTTCTTGTAGAGTACTCGGGGGCAAAACACGTACATAGGAACTGATCTTGACAGTTGACACCATATTGTTTATTATACATATTATATAGAAACCAGGTATCAGTTGATGAATCAATTCACTGTAAAAAGGAAATTGCAAGAAACAGTTATTTTTGGCTTGCTTTAAAAGGAAATGATGGTTTTGCTTTGGATGCAATCTAACTCAAACAGCCTAAAAGAGTTTGACAGTTTTGAGCTTGATTGCTTTGAAATTCAGGACAAACTCAGAGATCCTGGTGGGCATTTTGATACAATTTTGCCCCTGATGACTGTATTTGTAGTTGTAAGATTTTTGCGACACATGATGTGATACCAAGTTCATGTACAGTGTACAATGTACACTGTACATGTATGATGCATGTATACTGTATACCTGTTCACTCACATGCAATGTATACAATATACATTATACATGTATTAATCTACACTGCATAATGACTTTTAACAATTATTGACCAAAACTACAGAAACGACGTAGGTAAGCGGGACAAAAATGGAAAAGTCCCAACAATATGAACCTTTGGCATTGTACAAAAAAATTGGCATTTTCATAACTGTTTTCTGCACGTTGACTAGTATTTAAGACTGACAGCTAGTGTTCAAGCACTAAAGAATGAACTTCAGCACAAAAAAATGTTGAAAGAATAAAAAAACGAAAACAATCTTGTGTATCCATGTCAAGTCTCAATATTCATGAAACATGAAACATACAAAGACATTATCGTTTATGTTCCATGATTTTCTTGTCCTCGTCGGCTTTTAAATAACTAATGAATTGTATAGTAGATAGAATGATAGATAAGCGTATCAAAAATTGGAGACGATGGCAGAAAAACAAATATTTTGTCATGTTTTCATATCCGCTCATCCATTTTTATTGTACGTACATTCATCAGCAATCTATCGATATGAATCGTGAAAAGAGTGTATAACCAAAACCGATTGAGCATAGAATGGGAATGTGTATAGCGCTTATATTGCAACCATGTGTGATATTTTGGCTGAAAAAAATTTCTTTCACTTTCCCTCTGTTTTACGTTTTCCTACCTGGTAAAAGTGACACGAGCGATAATTTTGAAGGAACTTTTGCCTACATGATACATAATAATTTAAGTACAGCGGGATGTAACCAAACCTAACACAATATATATATTGTAGCATATAAAGGAAAACTGAGGTATGAACAAGAATGATTGAAAACCTGCTGTAAAAGGTTCAATTTGCCGTAATATGATGAAGAATATGTTATATGAAATATTTCCCCTATTTCTCACACTCTCGTCTTTATTAATTCGATCGTATGTCGCCTCCGACCTTACACCCGATTTTGTTTCCTCCGGCTCGACAGCTACAAATGAGGAGTTTTATTGTATGCTTGATAGAGGAGAAGCAGGTTCTTTGCTGAACGACTGTGTTACATTCTTTATTTCCATGTGGGAGAATTTTGAATTATTGACCGGGTCCGAAGCCAGCTCCAATTTAATTTTTTGCAAGATGCTTTAAACGGGAATGTCGTCTTAAAGGATCAAAAGAATTCTTCAAGGTTTCAAAAAATCGACATCTTAAACTAACTTTAAACTACGCTGTTCATAATTAGATGACAAAAGTTATGGACTGAATGTGCTAAATATGTTTTAAAATGTGTACACACCTATGCAACTGTAACCCTATCACTTATGGAAATTCTAAAAACTGTACAAGCAAACAACCAGCGTCTTTTCCGCCTTCGGCCCCGGTTGCATCTTTAAAAGAAGTCACAGAGTACCTACACCTATGTACACTCAAAACTTTCATTCTTTTCAGGATTCAGTATTGAATTATATAAATGTGCTCGTCTCCTTTTACTTTTTGTATTTTGAATTCGTCGGAGATCGAGGACAAAGAAAAAAATAAAGAACGTATGGTATATGGCAAAAACCAGGAAAGTCGACACGCAGGATTGCGATTTTCGGGATTTGAAAGTACAATCTTGTTATTTCAATTTCCATTGTATGGGAATGGCATAGTAATGAGTTTGTGAGATGGAAATATGCCTCTCTTTTATTCCAGAAAAAACCCTGGCTACATACCTACACATTAAATATATGTAGGTATATACAATACTATGTTGTGTGCATATTCTACAGTTGTGGTTTATTTATATCTATCCTGTTTTTACGTATGGTAAAACTTTGTCCTTAACTATTACCATTCACATTTCCTTAGGTCAATCTATACATTGTACATGTACGTTGTATAAGTGCTGTATGTATTATTATGTTTCACACCTTACATTTGTTCTAACAATATATTAAGGCTGGAGATTCGTATCCAATTATTTTTGTAAAACGTGTCACCACTAGATTCAGCGGTTAAAACCAAGTTCAACCGAGTTGAATGAAAGTTTTTGATTGTTTCATTTCTTCAAAGAAGGAAGCAATTAAAAAGGGGGACCAACTTTAAAAATTACGACATAAAAATCTTCAACAGGCTTCCTTAAACGTGAAAATAAACCTCATGACAAAAGGAAACACGGAAAATATCTGAAATCAAAAGTTCAAATAAATAATATGAAGATAAAACAAAGGACTTTGGCACGGTATGGTGTTGTAAATTGTACAACCTCCAATGCCTCCCGATAAAATCACGGCCTTCCCTTTTTGTAACGGGGATAACTTTTCTCTAGTTATCTAAAGTTGAGCATGCATACATGTATGTATGTATACGTACAATGTTTATATATGGAGAAAATATCTACAAACTTACATTGGGACTATTATACTCTTTTGGAGCGAAGTGACGCTTAAAAATTATTTGGGCAAGACAACCACGGAAAAAAGACGAGGACTTGCACTTTCTGCATGAATAAATCATTAGATATTTCAGCACACACACACACACACACAAACTCTCTCTCTCTCTCTCTCTCTTGCCAGCACACTCACAGAAATTTCTATGCTTTTCACTCTAAACATATTGCTACAGCTGTACACGCTGTCTCGTTCCTCTGTTCTCTGTTTTTCTCTCTCACTTATGTAATAGCTACAGAGAAATGCACTACGGGCCTAGGTATACATAAATACGAATGCGAATGTGTGATGTGTGATGTAATGTCTCTATAATATCTTTTGTATGTTTTATATTATATTAGATTGGGGCATATGGACTCTTCTTCTTCTTTTTCTTTCGTTTTTCTTGGTTTTCTGCCTTCCTGCTTTTCTTCTTCACATGTATGTATACCTATACACTATATATATCTTACATAAGTTAGCTCTGGTTCTAGAGGTGTTTTTTCATGTTGTGTCTATCTGCATCTGTCTGTCCTTTTCTATTTTCTACAGTACTTTACAACGTATTTCTCCAATTCCAACAGTCACGCTAGACTAACAACACCAGTTTCACTTTTTCGCCGTGTGAGTTGTGACTGTGTAGTGTGTGTGAGTGTGTCTTGTATCTGTCTATCTCTATCTGATGGTCCTCCGTTTTCCATTTTCTTAAATATACATAAATACATAGCTATTTCATCTCTATATGTATAACCATATCGGCACATATACGCAGAAAATATAAACAAAACCTACACATATGTATATCTATGTGTGTTGTGTACACACGATTATATTATGCATTATTTTACCTTCTGGATTCGCATATATACACATAGACGCATTTTTGTTGTTCTCAGAGAGATCGCAAAACTCGTAAATAAGTATACATGGACCTCGTATGCGGCAGAAAATTTCCGAATAGGATTTACCTGGTATAAAACATTACGTGCAGATTATACACAGACAATACAAAATACATAAATTATACAGGCAGTATAGATATTCCTGACTGTTTATGCATTTATATACACAAATACAAACATAGGTACATTTAAAAAGAGAAAGGAAGAGAAATTCTGGAATGGAAAGTATTTACAAGTTACCCATTTGATTCGTCACAGCCTTGCCCGAATTCCCAAAGTCTTCCAATCCCACTTTCCATATAGCCAAAGCCAAAGGGACGTAAAGGTGGAGAAAAGATTTTTGTACACATACTTCCATCTTCCTCTTGCTCTAGTTTATTTTTCATTCTGAATTTTATTCGATATATTATTTTGCTTTTCCCTTCAGGTCCATATGATGGGATCTGATCTGATCTGTTGTCCACCGTTTTCCTAACCATTCAAATGTCCTAGCTCTCTCACCTCCTAAATTACTCAAGTGCTTTGCTGTCTCTTTTCCTATTTTTACGCCTGCTTTCTTATTTACTGGAAAGAGGAATACAAAGAAGTTGGGCGATATAATATATGGGATATATTACATGTATTATGGTGCTGCATGGAAACTTGAGTTAATATATATATGAAGGAAATGGAGAAAAGACAAACCAAGGGGAAAACAAAACAAAAACAAAAACACGTTTGGATTTCCTGTGAATTACTGTGTGTGGCATTTTTTTATCTATTGTGCATACATATTTTTAAGCTGCTCCTCTCATAGTCCTCTCGATCCATCTGAGTTAAGATACTGTAGAGGAACGGGAACTGGAACTGGAAAAGTTACACGATTCTTTTGAATGGATTTCTGGAACTGGCTAAAAGGTAGAATGAAACGTGTACATTGTACATTGTACATGCAACTATATGCATGCATGTAGGTACTACGTACGTACTACATACGTGTATGCATGTAGGAAAGTCTTCCAGCTTTTGGCAGGTGTTTTAAAGATTCTCTTTTCTGCGTGTTCTTCTCGCCTGTCTCCAGTCTCCAAAAACTCTTCTCCTTTTCCATGGCTTATTTTGTTGGTTTTGTTGTTGTTCTTATTTTCTTGTCTACTTTGGTCTTCTTTTCTGTTTTTGCTCAAGGCGTAAAGCGTGAAGGAATGAACGAGGAGATATAAAGGGAGAAAGAGAGATTACATACGCTAGTTTTCTTTTCTCTACATACATTATGATAGCAAATATATAATATGTAATAGAATAGGAAAGATTGAAACGAATGTCAATCTTCGTCTTGCTCTCTTGTACAATGTATAGCTCTTCTTCATAGTTCTTTTCTTTCTTTTTTGGCCAAGTCGAAGTTTTTCTGAAGGATAAAGGAAAACGGGGGAAATATAGAGCTTTGGCTTTTTGATGCAAAAGCTCCTAAAATAATACAAAATCCAAAGACATTAGGCACATGGGAAAAATACCTTCTCACTATAAGATATTAAAATGATTTTGTAAAGTAAAATTTGCATAATGAAATATTTCAATGAGTAAAAATAGGTTATTACGTTGTACTTAATGATTAATGACATTACGCAGGCATGTTAGATAATATTAGTATTTCCTCAATTTTACTTTAAGAAATGGTTTTACTATTTTTTATATAGCAAGAAAGACTTTCAATGATTTTTATTGAAGAATCACAAATTCATAAGACGAATTCACCAGTTTTCTCTTCATAGCAAAAGATCGCGAATGTAGAAAAGGATTGCAAACCGGAAAACATACTGTATGTTACATACACCATCACCAAAACTTTCACAGTCCGTCAGTTTTCCCAGCCTATATGTATGTATGTATGTATGTATGGAAACCTTGTTTATTTATACGTAATACACAGTAATGTATGTAGTTCTATGCACAGTTATGCCTCGTTTTTCCTTTTACTTTATAACTTTTACAAGTAGTAGGATCATAGTCAGTCATATAGCAATAACAATAGTACCTAATGTACAAAATATTTTTTGTGTTTACTTTGTTGTTGTAGTTGAAGGTTGTACACTCGGATCTCTATATATGATATGCATATGTATTAAAGAGGATTGGAAAAGAAGAACAATTTTTTGTACTTTGTTAGACTTTTGTATATATATATCTAGGTTTGACGTGCATCTTTTCCTTGTTCTGCTGTTTGTAACAAAGTTTCAAGTTTTTTTTTTGCCTCAATCTTGAGCTGTTTGTTATCATCGTTTGTATGTAAAAAATTTGAGATGATATAATGTAATTTGTAGATATGCTTGCATTTTGTATACTACATAGTACATGTAATGCATATACATAAGTTCCTATGTAGTATGTAGGTAGTAGTTACTTTATTGTTAGTACAGGTATACCGTGGATATTGCCATGTTATGATTGTCTTACTGGCAAATAAAAGTATGTTCTGGAAATCATAATAATATTTTTATCTTCCAGAGCTTTCCATATGTGCCCAACTTTATCCGTACATACTACATACATATTTTGTATGACTTATGAACAAGAGAAACGGATATTGGAAAACCTTGTTAGACTGTTTGCAGCTCAGACGAGAGCAAGAGACCATTAAGCATTTATAAAGACTTTTGTGTCTAGAAACTAAAAATACACTTTTCAATGCAATATCAACATAATATAAAATAAATGGTGGAGTTTATTTACTGGAGATGATCTGTTGGAACCTCGAGCTGTTTATCTTTTCCGTAAATAGTAAATACATGCTTATACGGAGTCTATCAGCATCAATTTTTTGTACATGCATAAAAGATAGCTTTGTTCTTTTTGACATTGCTGCTGGAGCGCGAATTTTATACCATGTTCCAATGGACCAAATCCAAAATCCAAAATGCAAAAGGCGAAAATTGAAAATTTTAGTCCTTCAGAATTCGAAAAAATATTCGCAAGACTGAAAATTGTGCTCGACAGTTCAACAGTGATATGTAATAGATAGTTTTTAGAAGTTTAGAAGTGCTAAATTAAACTGCAGGTATCTGTCGTGTATGATCGGTATTATATAAATTGACATTTGATCTTCAATTTGATCCATTTAATGCTCAAAGGAAAAAGAGGAGAAAATGCCTTACTTCCTCGGATCAATTTTCGTTTATATTTACGTCAAGTTTATTCACACTCTATCAAATATGTAACAACATAATAACATTATTATACAATAACAAAAACTAACCATGAGCATGATATTATTATATGCATTTGTATGCAATATTTACTACACGTTGTTTTGTGTGATGTGTGCTATTATGATAAGACTGGACCTTTTCAAAGGAAAAAGGAAGAAAAAAAAAAGGGAATACAGAATACAGAATATTATGAATATTTTTTGTCTGAAGTTCTACTCAAGGTGATTTTTTGTTGGTATATTTTACTATACGGGAAAAAGGGGAAGGAAAGCTGGATACGTAAAAAAATGACTATAGTAGCTACACTGCACATGTACATGGGGATCAAAGCTGAAAGCATGCTCCTAGATCTACAATATTGTGTGTAGAACTCGGAGGAGTCCTCAGTTCAAGTTCGTGCGTGTGTTAAAGCAGTTGCTAAAAGCAGTCTCTCTCTAAAAGTAAAGGCAGAGTCCACAGTGAATACTGTAGTAAGTTACTTCTTTCTTTTTTGGACATATAAAATTGACGGTATTTTAACTAAATTATATAAATTTTATATAATTTGATAGTGAGTCTACTAAATAAACTTTATCTTTATGTTGATCCCCTATTAAACAGCCTTTGTGAACGGAGTTTTAACAAGTCAAGCTATATTGTCTCATGGGCAAGCAAACCTGTGTGGTAAATCATTGTCAACCGTTTCGTTGGAGGCATCATACATTTTAAATGTGTAATCATCATCATTGTTTATCAAGAGTTTATAATTTGTATCGTCGATGAGAAGGATATAAAGTGAAGTGCTACGGTATAAATAAAACACCTCAATAATAATAATACATCCAAGTATTATTGTTTATTGTTATCATTTCTCTTCTGCTGCATCAACCTATGTGACAAGTACTGGAGAAGAAAGTGCAAGTGTGGATAATTAATCGTAAATATTATTATTACTTTGCGTGTTTAAAATATAAATATGACCATTTAGTTCATGAAACGAAAGGTTACAAGTTATTTTGTTGTGCTATTTGGCGGATTCCTCCTTTAAATACAAGGATTTACGAAAGATATTATTATAAAAGTTAATTGAAGAAGGATGAAAGTTAATACACTGGAGTTTACTAGAGTTTTTCCAAGTTCATTACACGGATCAATGGATTAAAAGGTAATTTAAACTTAAAACATTTAATGTTATATAAATAAACATTTCATCTCTATTATAGTCATCATAACTGAAAAAAAGAGTATTTACCTGGCTCTACAGCCGCATCATGCTGGTTGAGTGTGTACCTATATATGCTATTTTAATTTAATTTAAAAGTCTTTGCATTGCATCATTGTTGTGTCTATTTTTGAACTTGTCTCTATTTGGTGAAATATAATTAGGGTAGATATTTATTCTGGTGTCTATACAGTATACAGTGTACACATTTTGTCACTTTTGGCCCTTTCTCCTATGAATTGTCATATCTCTTTCTCTTTTCACACAGGATTCCAATTTCAATTCCAGATAGTTTTTGAAAGCATCTTATGCTTCCCCTGTCTAATGTTGAAATAAAACGTAAAAGCATCTTCAACTTTTCAAGTTTCCCGTTTTTCTACTTTGTTGTAACTCAAATATTTGCTCTCAAAAGCAAAAAAGAGAGTACGAGAGGATACCATCAATATCGTTAATGTAATATCCATGTAGTTATAAAGTAATAGTAACAATATGTTGTTATTATTATTATATTGTATTTTGAAAAGTGCAAGCAGTATACTATTTCTGTAAATATATATTACGACTCTTAGTACCGCTTTAAGAGTGGAAGTTGAAGTTTAGCAAGAGCAAACACTAGAATTTCTCCGTCACATATTTATACGCACGAGACATCAGGAGCTGCAACAACCAAAAATTTCAATTACGCCTAGCCTATTTTGTATTTTGAATTTTGACCAGCGTAAATTTTGGTAATGACATTCGAAAAAATGGTTTACGCCAATATTTTTAGAAGTTGCAGGCATGCCTATATAGTTAGGCGTACCCCGGTCGAGGCTCCTGCGAGACATGCAACCTAATTTAAAATTTACAATAGTGGACTTCAAAAATATACAATTGTATGTAAATCGAAGCAATCACTTGTGTTTAATAATAAAATAATACAACACAATTTTACTCAAAAGTATGTAAATACGTTCAAGAACAAGAAAAAAATTAGCTGCCGATATCTTGTAAAATCTTTATATTAAATATATAAAGCTTGCGAACAAATAATGGAAAAACAAGGTCAAGTTTGCTCACCAATGCCTCTTTACATTATGATTTTACTAATATGTATTAGTATATAGTAGTAGTAAAAATAGTTTAAGTAGTATAAAATTTGTATAGCATGAATGTTAGTCCACATACATTATTATGTACTGGCAACCCGTTCTTCTAGTATATAATTGACCAAGTATATTTTATTACCAATTTAGCTTAACGACTGATGTAGAAATGTCGTCATGAGCTATGCATGTTACGTTGAAGTTGGTATGTATTATATTTGTGTGCATTTATAGTTTATGTATTACTACCGCACACTGTTCATGCGGAGTGAAGTTAATAAAAATAATTAGTAATAGTGTTAAAATTTGCAATTGCAATGTGTAAACAATTTAAAATGAAATGTCAAATGATATTTTAAATCAAAATATCATGATAATATAATATACATAAAACATTTGTCAACTAACCTTAACCAGGCACTGTTTTGTAAATAACAACAATGCTTATATAATAATACAGATCGATAATCGTAGTAAAAGTAGTGGCATTTAGTATTGAGCAGGGTGCTTTACTTCGCACTGGAACAGCAGGAAAGGTAGTCAGGCAGTGAGAAAAAAAAATAAAGGGAAAACAGTAGCAAAAGTATACATGCATACATATGAACAACTAATCATACTAATCTCTGTAATTGTAATAAAAACACTGGTGGAACACGACGTCGAAGAAAAAAGACAGACAGGAGTGATTCATATGTATGTGATTCATATGTATATGATGGAACATTTGTATGAGAGCATGTATTTAGGTAGGCACACAGCTTGTATATTATTATTGTATTGGATAAATGTGCACCATCTACCATTTTTACCCTTGTCCAGCATTATGCATAAAAAGGAACTGCCCGTCTTTAAAGTTTTGCTTTTTGATCCCGTTCATACACAAGCTTGGCATTTGATCACTTGATGTTGATAATAATAATGATTCTTATGTGTATACCTAAACTAGCGTTGTTTAGGGAATAAAATATACATATAAATCGACAATTTTTATACGTACCAATTTTATCTAACTCCCCAATACTGACTAAAGAAAGAAAAAGAGTCAAGAGCAAGTTTTTGCTCTCATCTTCTCAACTCTTTCTGTATGTATTTTATTTTCTCTCTCTTTCTCTCTCTCTGTTCCTTGGCGATTGCACGTGTACGTGTGACTCTCGTCAAATGTAGGGAAGATTCGAGTTTTGTACTCCGAGATAGAGACTGAATATGTGAGTTGTATAGTTTTGTGTATATATATGCGTGCATGTGTAGACGCAACCAAAAGAAAAATAGGTAAATGTGCATCTACAAAAGAAAAAAAAGGATAGCAGAAAGATACAGAGTTGTGTAATGCGAGTTTAGTGAACACGTACATATATTCATACACATATGTATACGCATGAATATTGTATATGTGCATGGTTAGATTTGAAATTATTAAGAAAAGAAATAACCCCTTAGGGAAAAGGAAAAGGCCTGGATTTTACTATAGTTTAGTTGAGGCAATGCTTTACCGAGTCGTGTGTGCACGGAGAGTCCGCCAGGGTAGGGGGGTTTAATTTCAGTTTCACTCTCTATTTTTCTCTCTCTCTCTCTCTTTCTATCTCTCTCGCTTTCTGCTTTCTTTGTTTCGTTACATACTTACGTTTTATCATTATTATATATTACAAAACTAGAATAATAATAACAACGTGCGTAATATTAAATGCATATGTATGTGTATGTGCATCTCTGCTTTTACTCATTCTATGATTTGATATTATAGATTATAGTTTCGGAAACTGTGCTCATCATGCAAGGGTAACTCTTTATATAGGGAATCGAGAAAGATGATGGAAGTGTACACTTTGACACAGACTACGGACACACTCATACACACACACACAGACAACATGTATATTCCTTGCAAAAAGGACTGGCTGAGTATTTTTAATAAGGACCTGAGAGAGAGATTATATATCTGTCGCTTTACATTTCAGTTTCACCCCTCACTGATCTCAGCATGAACTGCTGCGTCTCATATACAGAATAACAAATAGAAACACGGTTATGTATATACCAGAGGTTCACCCATGCCGTTCGGTACTTGGAGAGAACTCTGCACCGAATCTGCAGCTTGAAAGGT
>JAQIVE010006162.1:0-11897 GCA_034698285.1 Sminthurinus bimaculatus | reverse complement strand
CTCCTGAATTTTTTCAGATTTTTTTGAAAACTTAATTTAGTATGTATTTAAGAGGGTCAAACATTTAACCCGTTTGGGGAGCAACTTTCCGGTTATGGATTTTAGCCAAATATAGTTCAAAAATGTTTTTTTGAGTGCTAGTTTCTGATTTTTTCCCGCAAACTATGAATATCATCGTTTGGGAGGAATGAATCACCCTAATAAATATGCACTCTATATGTATATATTTATACGCATGTAAATTGCAAAAAGTACATTAAATTATTCCACTGAAGAAGTTCGATAGTAAAATTAGTTGATGAATGGTAAATTAGATTCGTAGCAAATTGACTTCCCACACCGTACAGTAGGAGATTTTTCAGACAATAAATAGATTTATGGTCTCTCAATGTTCAAAAACACTGATCATTGACCTTAATTTGTTCCACTTTAATTAAAGTCTAACGTCTCGTCTCTCGCCTCAGTGTGCTATTGTATGCTATTCTTGTGATTTGTAATTATTTGGGATTTTCTCACACAAATGACGACGACGGTTGCCCATGACTTTGAATTTAAATTAATTGCATTTAAATGAAATATCAGCATTCTTTCTCAATAAGTGAAGCAGTTATCTGATTCTGGTGCATAGTATACATGTGTATACACAATACACATGTATGCATACATATGTACTGCATACACACTTTTGCATGTTTGTAATTTTAACATGCGTTTTAAGCTCTCTTTTTTACTCTTTCCCTTTTTACAATGGACTTTTGTGTTGCATATTTTTTATGAGGAATCAAGCCTACTCTGGACGTCGGAACTGACTGACCGTCATGCGTTCAAATACAAAGATAATGAAAATATCTGTCGGTCAAGTGCTAGACTGTCGGCATCATTGTACAATTTTTTTCTTCATCTATTTGCCTAACATAAGTAATTGTAACCGACTGGATTTGTGCATACCGGTTGTAATATTATATATAATGAGAAAAAAATAATCTTATTTGCTTCCTTCTGTAAAAATACTTAAATACTGATGCACTGGTGCTACACACATACTGCTGTTTGTGTGTAGATATTAAAATATTATTTCGATGATGTACACAATATGATAAATATGCCTATAACGTGCTGTGGAAACTGCAGCCGTGCATATACCTACTGTGTATGTACACATATGCGCATTTCAGTTTTTGAAACTAGATAATTTTTCTAGAAAAGTTGACAATAAAGATATTATTGTAAACACATGTAGCAAAAAAATGGAATGAAATAAGAGTAAAAGATTTATTCAAGGTAGGTCTTGGATAATAAATCGTAAGCAAGGGAAGTTTTTACAAATCCACTGACTATTAGCTTGGATTTTCATAGATTTTTCTTCTTCTGTTCCCTGTTTCTTCACACTCTCTGACTATCGTGATGTTGTATCAATGTTGTACGGTGTGATTGACATGACGGGGTATCAGCCTTGGAATCCTTTCTCTTTGATGTGTGAAACAAGTTCAAGCGCACCATTTTTTAAGGATTTTAAGTAGCTTAATGTCTACTGCATAATGTATTTTTTATGCAATCGAAATAGTGTGTAATCGTATTCTTTTTGAAGCCACATGCACAATATATCTGTTGGCAATGATGCAGCTATTGGTCGCTGGATCAGTGTAATTGCTTCATCTTAGCAACTACATCCACGCTTTCATGGAGAAAATAAGGCACATTTTTACATTTGGCATATTTTTTGCAAAAAGCAGGGTTTTGAAAAGCACCTGAAAACAGTAGAATCGCATGATAACTGATAACTAGATAATATATTATTAGTTCTGTGTGATTCTTCACTTTTTAAAAAGAATCAAATATATGTATGTAACTATATCCACTGCCACTCATTCAAAACATAATTCGAATGTCAATGTAGGCGTAAGTATGTAAGATGAACGAGTTAGTATAAGCTTGCACGTAGATTAGAAACTAAAAGTGTAAACAAACGGTGTAAGCTGTAAGTTAATTTTAACAAAAAAATGTACAAGTGTATAAATATGTGAACCAAGTAATTTATTTTTAATTATTATTATGCAATATAGGTCATTATAATTTATTCTCGCTTGACATTTCGTGATTAATACATAATTAATTGGATGACTCGCGGACAACGCAATCATCTTAATGTTCACCCAGGCAAACATGAAACAATTTGAAAGAGTAGATAGTACAGATGAAAGACGGAGAAAATATTAGGTAAGTTGCACCAAAAGAGATCATACACACATGACTTACACATGATATAGTATGTGCGTGTAAAGGTGTAAGCTTGCTGATTACTGATACATAAATTCCTTGGAATAATTACGTTTTGTGTAAAAGTGTAATACCTATAGCATATTTTTATAATGCCCTTGAAATAATATTGCGCATACCACAGTGCAGACTGCAAGTCAGCCTTCGTAAAATACTGAAGTTCACAACATGTGAACGGCTATGCATAGCATGAATTATGAGACGGGTTTGTCCACTTTGAAATTATCAATCCAGAAAACCATTATGGCAAACAATCCTCGATACGTTACCGACGAATCTCATTATAACGGGGATTACGAGGGGCTAGGAGACGCGTGTCCAGTGTCCAGCTTATTTTATTATAGCATGTATATGTGTAAATAATTTACCAATGAAGAGATGGTCAGTATTTGGCGATCATAAAAAGATTTTCTCATCTTACCTCCAATCACCAATCTATTATATACCAATATGATGCGTTTCATTAATACAAAATTGTCTTTCTTCCTTTTCCCTATATTAAAAACATCAAAATAAAATTTGTTTTAATTAGTAATTGGTAACTGGAATTTTGGAACATGCAGCATGCAAGTAAATACCACATATTATATATATTGTGGTTGGGAATTTATGGCGTGTTCAAGTTCAATGAGATCTGTTCGTATTACAAATTGAGATTTAATTACATGGATTGCATTACTAATTTGAAATTTAAATGCACGCAAAGTTACATACTTTTCAAGATAACAGTAAGAAAGGTCGGCACATTATTGAATTATCAATACGCAGTACAATATATTATTGACATCGGTGATTGGTGTAATGAATGCCGGAAATTTATTTTTACACAGTTAAACGGGCTATAATTGCAGTACTTATGTTATCAATTATAACCTTATATAATACGACAAAAAAAAATAATATATAAAACATATTAACCTGTTCAACCCAAAGTAAATGAAATAATCAATTTTCAGGGCAAAATTCAATTTATTTTTAAAAGTGGGTGCAAATACAGGAGTGGATTACCCAATAAATTACAAGTGCATGTGATTGATGATGCTTGCATATCAGCACATCTATGTATGTCTTGAAGAAGCAAACGGAGCAAATTAAATCTAGATATAGCTGTAATTAAAATTGCGTTATTAATTTTTACTGCTCGCTGTTTATATTTTTATATGAAATTAAACGCACTCTTCTTGTCACGATTTACAGACGATACATAAGTAGTACATGAACATTTTTAGTGGAAAGAAAAGAGAAAATTAAGAATCGACGTTTTTCGAGTTTTTCGAAGAAAACTACTTGGAGTTGCCTGCTCACTGTCGAAACGTTTTGAGTTTTGAATAGGTATCCACAAGTCCATCAGTAAGTAAAATAAAAGTCCCGTCCCTGGAATCAACAATCTGTCTCTTATGTATTATGCTAGTAAGGGAATGCCAATTGTATATAATCTAAAAAACCGAAACAGTGAAGTCTCGCTTCTTTATGTATTGCTCTGTCATTATTGTATGCATGTACTTATATTTACCCTTTAAATAAAACCTTATCAAATCTTGTGAAAATTTAATAAGATTTGATAATATTGACAATCGATGATGAGATTTTGATAAAATTTCCATGAAAATCTTGTCAATATTTGATCAAAGTTGATACGATTTTGAGCCAAGTTTGTGTCAAAATCTCATGAAATTTTTTGATAAGATTTTTTTCTAAGGGTAAATCTCTTTTTCTACATTTTATCCTACACGTACGACCAATTTTGTAAATCTCTTTGTTGATCTTGGGGAAAATTAGCATTAGAATGTCACAAATCAAATAGAAAATCCAGCAAACTACCAATAGTATGAGTTATGAGTAGGTATCATCGAAATAACAACAGTAATGCTGTGAGCAACCACGAACACCTAAATTAATGTCATATACGTTTAATATCAAATTTCTACTACAACCATGCAATTCGAGATTCTTGAAATATAATATACGAGTATGTATTATTCTATTCAACAGCTCATAGTCGGTGCTTCGCATATTAATTAGGGTGAATGTGTGTGGATAATACAGGTTTGGATGAACATTGCAGTTTGCACACGCGTTGCTTCAAGTACTTTTTTTCGTACTTGTGTTCCATGTGTGTTATGCTTCTTAAGAATGGACCGATTAATTAACTATTGGTAATGTTATAATGTTTATTTATCCACAGTCCACCATACGCTCAAAGCTTGCTCTGCTTCTTAATTACCACCAGTGAATATTGTCCCAATATTTGTTTGTTTGTTTGTGTGTATTCTTTTTTCAAGTCATAACAATAATTAACCATTTTGTGTGACGTGTGCCTTTTTGGACGTCTTGTTATGTATGAGAGAAGAAGCATAACATTATATATTTACAGGCTCTATGGTCCATCTTTCAGTTTCAGTTCCATGTAACATAATTTACTCTGTGCTGTTTGCTGTGTGCAAGCACAAAAGTACAATATAATTAATTTACAAAACATTGGAGATTATTCAATGGAGAATTTTCTGGAATTTAAAAAAAGACAAATCAGATTAACGATCTAAAATCCAAATACTAGATGAAGCTTTTTTTATATGATGTTCCTTGTTTTCATTAATTAACATGCTTGCACCTTGTTAAATTTATGATGCAGTATGAATTAGTTTTGGTTAATTTATGAACTTGCAACTTGCCGCGATGATGTGACCCTGCAGGGTCAAACAATTATAAACAAGTTACACATACTACCACCATCAGTATTACATATTACCTATTTCCATGTACTTCATAAGAATATGCAGAATTTCAATCTCTAGACTCTAGACAATGAAATCAGTAATAATTATTATAGGAACGGAGAACTGAGGCTCCATTGAAAGCAAGCCAAAAGTGACGCGGTTGCATCTACTGGAGGTATTTTGAAATTTTTATATGAATAAAATTTAGATTAATTATTATCCTCAGCGTCGATCTTTTTCTATCATTCGTATTGCTCATTATATATTATGTATATGTATGTTTTTTTGTAGCCATTTGGAATGTGAAAACCATGTCCACAGTATTTTCCAATACTTTTCGTAAGTACATATTATTATCTATTATCCATTTCTCATGTGTAAGGATGATGTTCAAGCCAGCTCAAGCAATGTATCATTTTATATGTACTTTGATGACATTCCGAATACAAAAGAAGCAGTCAAGGATTCACCATAGGCACAAAATGTGATCTACTTGCATAGCAAATTATTTTATATTCTACTTATAATGAACACGTATTCATATATCCACAAGTCATTAAAACTATCATTATTATTTGATTAAATATAATTTATGGGTGAAGAAAGCACTCGAATCAGTTCACACTAGATACACAACTCGTGGATGCTCGTGCAATAATTTTGACGTGTGGTGTGATTTGATGTGTGCAAAAATCCAGTTTTTTTTCCATATATTTTTAATCCTGCTGAGCTCTTATATTTACATTTTATATTTTATATACATACACAGGTAACTTAATTGTACAAGTGGACAGACAGACAATAGTAAGCAGTACAATTATAGGAATACTTACGTAAACATAATGAGTGCATGTTTCCTCTGAACTAATCTCTAGTTGGTCGAACATAGACAACTTTTGAATATTTTTACTAGAGCATATTCCAGTTTTGCTCCCAAGTCAGTATGAAATAGGAGTATAGAGCGTAGTGTTAGAAAAATATAATATATTATAATCCTTTTGTCTGTTCACTATCTTTAATCTGTTTCTCAATTTTTTCAAAAAAAAATTCATTTCTATACATAGTTTATGTTTTAAAAGAATTTGGAAGGAATCAATAATATTGAAAATAGGATAAAAATTGACAGGTTTGCTCCATCAAAAGCTCGTTTTGATTTGGCTATATGTGTTATGTATAATGGGAACGTCTCATCAATCATAGCATATCATTTAAAGTAAAAAAGGATAATGATAATGCATGCATAATGCATAAATAAGTTCATACTTTCCGTACACATATTATGCTTTTTATGTCATATTACGATCATATTATGCATATGACCGTGTGTATGGTTGTAGACATTAGAAATTCCAGCAAACCCAAACCACGGTTATGCTATGGCTCAATAAATACAAATACGGTGCTCAACTACTAACTACACGCGTGTTCGAAGTTCGAATGTTTATCTTGTACGGATGACAAAAGAAAAGATGGTGTGCTACACATTCTTCTATGATACGAAATCGAAAGTTTTGTTGGTGTGAATATCAAGGTCATCGGGAGGTAAGAGGTAAGTACAACAACGTCCGTCCAAGTACAAGTACTTTCTGCTTATACTGTCTACAGTCTACAGTCTACAAATTATGTTCATCGTCTGTCGACTTTGTATTGAATAAGATTCAACGTAAGGAATTCAGAACCAACACTTCCGTTTGTGTTTGTATCGATTTATGTAGATCTTCTCACCTCATGATATTTTGTGCATAATATAACAGTATATGATATGATAAGTATATGTGTAATGTGTATACCTAATATTGTACATATAATGTATGGCATGTTTATGTATATGCACGTCATCCAAATCGGATGTAAGGTTTAATCTACGGATATGATACACGTGTAAAGATCATTAATTTCAACAGTTTATAATTCATACTACAATTTATTAATTCTATATGACGCATTAGATTTAATGTCCACAGTGCTTGCTGGTCTCTATAAGGAAGCCATACCTTTTGTTTGTAGGAAGTGTGCCGAATGAGCAGGGAAAAGGGATTCCCTGGTGGTTTTCTTGCTTATCTTAGATACTATTCTTCACCATTGCTTCCGTTGTATGCATTTGTCCATGTTTACTTGACACATCTTTACCATCTTCTGAAAAGAAAGTCTATCCTATTTATGGCTTAAACTTATACTTTTGTAAACATTTATTGCTATTATGTTCCGTACTTTACATTCATTTAGGCATGCAAAAAAGAACTAAAACCCTCCAAGTGATGAAACGGCAGCTCTGTTTGTGTTCTGTTGAAATATTCCTCCTCTCAACTGGGGGAAGCTGGATAACACGATCTTATTACCTATATTGTATAACCTGCAAACACGTTGTAAATTGAATTTAAGAGCAGTGAAATATTCAGTCTAGTGACCAGTGTTGGAAGATGTGAGACACCAATTCTTGATTTTCTATACATCTACTGGACTGACGGTTCCACCAAGAAAAAGAGACAGCAAAAATATACTATTCTGTAAAAATAAGAAAGTTTTTGTTTGGAAATAAAGTATTACATTATCAATGTATAATGTAACAGATTGGGTGGTCAGCAGTCAGCACGGTTGCTGTAAAATTTGAAATTATAAGGAAGGGAAAGATATCGAGAAACTTTCCGGTAAAAATTACAGAGTAAGCACAATGCAATGAAATACACAATGATGGTAAACAACTATCTACTTGCTTCATTGTTGAAACCACATATTGGCCATCTCTCGTTCATAATCGTCACGAGCATCAAATTTCATTAGTTTTATATAGTAGTTCTATTGTAATTACTTAAGTATCTTATAATAAGTACTATGTGCAAAAGAAACACACTTTGACTTGAAATTTAACTGTAGAAAACATGACCTTAATGGCATTAAATGTATTTCTGCGTAGAACTAAATGGCCTTTTGATTGATTTGACCACTTTTGATATGCGTCCACTAAAAATTCTGAAAAACAGAAACACATGGGAAAAAAATGCGAAACCTGAAAACCTCCTACTCGTATTGCGCTTCTTTTCCACTCCCTGAGTTTTCAATGAAATTACCTGAAACCTTGCATAGTACCTTCGTTTGTCTCAAGGTACAAAACTTCACTTTAATTTGTTCTATCTTAACTGTCATATAAATCATCATTTCATACTCCAGGCAAGCTTTCTACCGCCTAATATGGAGTGCCAATGAATAATCACTAATCACTATATTACTGTTTTTCTGAATCAATAATTGCGAATCAATGGTAACAATGGAAACCAAAGTTATTCGCCGACTAGAATGGTACGATGACCTGATATACTGATCATATTATGTCATAGCACCGATCACTGGAGATATGAAATTTTTGTGTCATATGTGCCTGTGATGCTTCTCCAGTAATTTCTAATTCGGTTTGTATTTTGTATGTTAGCGATAAAAGTAACCCTATCTCATATCTCATGCTTACGTAAAACCTAGTGCTAATAAATGATGGTAGGGAAAGAAGCATAACTTTATTAGCAAATATGCATAGATAAAGCAGCACCGATATTGTGGTAAAGAAAAGCATTTCCAAACGATTTTGAAACTTATTACTTATATTGTGTATTGGTAGGTTTTTTACCCCACAGGATATGGGTACAAAATACAACACAATTACAACAAACCAAAAGAAACTGGAAATAAGTATCGACGCAGAAAATTTTAACATTTTTATAGTAAAAAAAATTAGGTAGTATTTCCGTTTTATAGTTTTAGACAGTATATCGTCTTTTATTTTTTACGCTTGTGGGCAGCTTTGTGCCACAATTTCCAGGGAATTACAAGCCTCTGTGATTAAAATGGAGGCTTTCACAACCGAAAATCACGGAAAATCAAATGAATGAAAAATGAAAACCTTTTTTATTGTACTTTAGACTTTAGGGGACAGTGCTGCTCTTGAATAAATAGAGCTGCTTACGCAGAAAAGGAAAAAATCCAATTGTAAATGAGCTAGAAGAGCAGAGAAATAAATTGAATGGTATGATTGATTTGGTTAAAATATATGTGTAATATGTAAGGTGGATCGTTGTTTGATTTTTCTCGCGAATAAAACCCCTAAATAATGTAAACTATTCGAGGCGCCGTCACACACCTGTACACAAAATATTGAAACAGAAAGTAAATATTTACTTACAAAGTAAATGCCTAATTGTGGCGGGGGATGAGGAGAGTTAAGTAGGTAGAATTTTTCCGAGCATTAGAATGCACTGGTCGTATGCCCATGGCACAAGGGGCAAAATTTGGATAAAAATCCATTTCGGACTTACAGAGGTCCGAAGCTAAACTTTCACCAGCCTGCCATTAGAAAACCGAAAAGGATTTTTCTCTCGATTGTGTGATACGAAATACATACAACATAGGTCTCCTCATTTCGCTGAGCTGAATGCTGAAAACAATTCCACCTGACCCTCTTCGCTCTTCGCTCATGACCCCTAAAATACACTGGTTTGGGAACGGTTTACCGGGGTGAATGGTTCATAATTTTGCAATATGTATTCTTTGGCGTCATCTAATAAATATCATATTAGACTTTGCACTAACTAATATTATTTAATACTAATTTTATTATCGTGCATATTATTATTCTTTATTATTTCCTTCACTACATTAGAATGTCTGTGGTTTGTGGCTACTGTGTGTTTTGTCAAATGTGGAAATACCCAATATGTTAAACGTACATGCGTGTACATTCACATATTTTTCGATCCCTCTATGCTTTTGTCTAGAGTTCTACGAAAAGATGCTTTGAATTTATTCGAATAAAAAAATCAAAGCTCAAAGCATTCAACTTCTGGAATCGGTGTTTTACTGAATGCAGGAAACATTTTTGTAAAATAATACTCGTCAGTTTTTGCGTTATTTTTGTTACTTGATCCTTAAAAGATGCTTGCAGCAAGACAGTCAGTTACTTTTTCTAGTTTAATTCCGTTATCTACGTCGTCGTCATTATTCTCCGGTTCCACAAATCGTAACAATAAAAGCTATTGTGTTCAAGGCAAAAGATGGAAAGGAACAGGTGTGTGGTGTGTGTATTGTGTATTTACACATTTTTTATCCACAATTAATACAGATTACATAATATGTAATACATAATATATACATAGTACATAGTAATGTTCTCGTCATCTCCTGTATTTTTTGTTGTCATTATTATGGAATAACTACACTTTCAAGTAATTTGTTTTGATTTATTTAGGTATTCTTATGTTGAATATGGGAGGGCCACGAAATCAAGAGGAAGTAGGAAGCTTTCTTCAAAGACTGTTTTTAGATAGAGATATTATGCAATTACCCTTTCAAGATAAATTAGGAAAATGGATTGCTTCAAGACGAACTCCAAGTATACAAGCCAAATATCAAGAGATTGGAGGCGGGTCTCCTATTTTAAAGTGGACGAACACTCAGGGAGAACTCATGTGTAAAGTTCTTGATGAAATCTCTCCTGAAACGAAACCTCATAAACATTATGTAGGGTTTCGATATGCTCATCCTTTAACTGAAGAAGCATTAGACGAAATGGAAAAGTAATTTAGCAAAGAGATTTCTTTCATAATTAATCCAGTAGTACCTTGAGTTTTATTTAAACATATTTGTGTTGACGACAGTAAAATTAAATGCATTGTATTCCCGTATTCCGACTACTCAGTGGAAAGTTCTCCCTATATACATACTTGTTAGCTTTAGTCACTTTATGGGAATAATGTTCAATAATAATTTATAACACGTACCATGTTTTGCACAAAATAGGGATGGTATTACGAGAGCCGTAGCATTTTCACAATATCCTCAATACAGTTGTGCTACATCGGGGTCCAGCTACCATGCCTTACATAAATATTATGTAAACAAAAAGTAAGTAAAAAATATTAATATGCATTAATATATCAAATATTTTGTATGCAATGCAAGTTCGTGTAAAATCATACCCTTAATCGTTATAACGCACACGATAATGCATACAAAGTAGGGAGCTGACAATAATGATTAGGAATACTCTTTATAAAATAATGCTAATAGTCGTCTTGTTTTTTTCTAGAAATTCCAGTATTAAATGGAGTATAATTGATCGATGGGGAAACAATAAGTACTTGGTTCAAACAATCGCACAACGAGTCCGTGATGAATTAGAAAGTTTCGATGTCAAAGATAGGTCTAGTGTGGTCATTCTGTTCTCTGCGCATTCATTACCAATGAAGGTATCTATAATAATAACGGCAACACAAATAGCAGTTATTTAGCTAAATTCTATTTTTTCATGCAATCTACAAATGTAGTAACTAGTTTTTATAGACTTCAAAATATTCCATTTCGAAGTGTTTTATGTTTTATAGCATGTAATTCTGTGTACAATGTCCATACAGTACCGTGGTCTTATAAACAATTAATACAAAAACTTATAATATTCTACTTCAATATGTTTAAGTGTTAAAATGAATTTTTGGACTTGTAGGCTGTAAACAGAGGTGATCCTTATCCTGCGGAAGTAGGAGCAACCGTGCAATTAGTCATGGAGGAATTAAATCATTGTAACCCATATCGATTAGTATGGCAATCAAAAGTAGGACCAATTCCATGGCTTGAACCAAAAACCGAAGAAGCAATCAAATGTAATAAAAACATTTTTCTAACATTGCCTTACTTTTATTATTGTAAATATTGTAATTTACAATTGAGCCGTTAAGAAGAACAATTACACTCGATACAATGTGTTGCTATAGAAACTCCATGTATCGAGTGTAATTGTTCTTCTCAACGGCTCAATTGTATTAATGTGTGCACAAGTTTGAATAATATATGAATGATTCCTACGATAAAGGATACTTCGCTACTGTTTCCAGGGGAACATGCCCACATTTTCTTTAGAAA
>JAQIVE010006161.1:0-11899 GCA_034698285.1 Sminthurinus bimaculatus | reverse complement strand
CCTTGAAACCCCTGCTAGCAAATATTTTATGAGTAATTAAAATTTCCATATATTTCACACCCGTCTGACACTCTCCTCGTACATCCTTTCCCTTTCTCTTTCCCTGCAGCGCAAGCCAACAGCCAACCAACCAGCGAACCAACATAAATTCTTCCCAATTAGCGTCATTGTTTAGGGGGAATGATGACGATGACACCGTCAGATCTCATTCCTCTCCATTGTCTCTCCTCTTCTAAAATACTGATATGATTCCCTATTATCAAGTTAAAAAAAGGGGAAATTTTCTCTCGCTCTTTTACTATATGTATGTATGTTTGTATGTATACTAATAATAATGATTGTAATAATGGCAGATTCTAGACCATTTCCTACACTCATCATAATCATAATCATCATCATTTCCTGTATATTTCTTCTCCTTTTGCCCGTGCCCGTGACTTTGCTGGTTGGCTGGTGAGACTTTTACGATGGCATTCGGCATTTCTTCTTCTCCGTCTTCCTTAATGTATCACAGATGGAATCGTTTAACATTAGCCACATTATGAACTGACTTTTGTCACTAGACTTTACCGCAGATTCCCATTTTCCTTACTCTCTCTGTCTCTCTCTCTCTCTCTCTATTCTCTCTTCCCTTCCCACTGTTATTGTCTTTATCCTCTTTCCAGATATGAACCGCGAGCGTCGTCATTAACATTTAGCTGAGCGAGATGAACGTTTAGTTAGACGAGAAACTCGATAAATCATCCAAACTGTCTTATTACGGAATTAGACAAATGGAATGGGAAAAGTCTCTGCCTGTGTATGCATATGTATGATCTTAGGAAAAGCTAACTTTTTCATTTAATTGTTCATCATTAGGAAGTTTTTACGAGCCTTTTCCCCTCGTTTTAATCGCCTTCCCGTATTTATGTCCATTATATCGTTTGTAGTCATGCCGGGAGAGTTTCCTTAACTATTTAGCAGAACCGCCGAAAGCATTTCTTCCTATAGACTTTATTAGGCTATGCAAATATTACTAGATTAAAAAGAGTGTAGATTAGATATCCGGCATTTTGTAGATGTAAAATTTTTATGGAAATCTGGAATTTAATTGCTATATTTACATAAAAATGAGAACCAAAGAGTGAGAGTAAAAAAAGAATTTGTATGCTTAACTATAAGAACATCAAAAATTTCCAGCGTCTTTTATTTTTTATAAACAATGAACGATTTTTTCCAGCAAAATTTAATTTTACGTCCGTATAGAAATAATGCAAAATATCGAAAAATAATTTGTGTATGAAAAAATGTTAATACACACTATTAATTTATTGGTTGTGCGTTGTTTACAGGTCACTCGTGGTCATCACAGTTGATGTAGGTGTGGGTTTCGTCGTCAACGATGAACACGGTGTCGTCTTTGTAGATGCAGGAAAATTTGGATCTCCGCACAGCCGCCTCGTCATAAATCTTGCGAATGACGGGCCTCAGCTCATTCTCAAAGCCGGCATCCTTGGCAAAGCTCATGTAATAGCTCCACTGCATCTCTCCTGTAAGTAATACACGGAATACAGACGGTTAAATTGAAGTAAATTAAAAGGAAATTCCAATAAAGTACCCCTTTTCCCTCTTCCACGTTCAATTAGTTAATGTCTGCTGAGGAAAAGGCGATTTACTTTATACGAAAGTGTAGTATACAGTATACAGCATTACAGCATACATAGTCAGTATGATATTAAATGTAACGTATAATGTATATAGTTAATATCGAGTGGATGGTTAAAAAAGGAAAGGGACAGGATATCGAAATAAAATAAAAAAAGGGCAAAAAATATGTGGATTTAATGATAATGACAAGAGACTAATGTTCATTCATCTCCATGGAGAAAAGGAAAAGGAAGGAAAAGTCTAAAATCGGGGCAAATGAAAATGGAAGGGAATGAAAAAGTTGGCATGAAATGGTGGTCGTCGTCATCGTCTTCTTGATATTAGGATTGGGTTGGATGTTGGATTTTGGATTGGATTGGCGGAAGGGTCAAATTAACTCGCCTAATTGATGGCTCCGACTATGGGCAAGTCCCATTTTTCTCCGAAGACGCTCATCCCCCAGGCGATCTTGGTTCATTTGACGGGGACTCGGAAGCTCCAACTTCCCTTCTAAATACTTGACGAAGAAACGCATCTGAAAGAGTACATTGCAGAAAAAAGCAGACCAAGGCAAAACATTAAAACCCGTCTAACCATCAAGTGTATATTGTATACATACTACATACACACATAACATTCGAGTATAAAAGCATGAAGGAACTGGAGAAACTAGAGAAAGTGAGTATGGGAGTCCATTCCAATTCTTTTCTCTATTTCTCCTTAACCTTCTCCATACACTTTTGGCCCGTAATTCCTAAATGCTATTAGCTAATGGAATAGCTCTGCAGCCTATACAAAACACACACACACACACAGTCTCACATGTGTCTATCTATAATCTATAAGTAGCGGATAATGTCACTCCGTTTCCAGCAAGTCAAACTTGCTCCTCTTCTTTTCCAGTCAGTCCCATAACTGTACACTGTACACTACATACGCATGCAACTCAGGAGCATAAACTGGGCCTAAAACAAAATGTCGTGTGTATAATATAGTGTAATATGTTCTGGATACTTACTGATCATCCTATTCATGCACAATATTATACATACCCACACACAAGTACAGAAAAAGTTGGTAAAAAAGGACGCCCGAGGAAAAGGGAAAAAAGGAAAAAAAAGACAAAGAGTGTATGATATCCTTTTATACATACAATGCATAAAATATTCTCCAAAAACAAGCAGGCACATACATATATACATATGGAGATGAAATGAAGAAATTCGTCCGTGTATCTTGATACATCTAGATTTCGATATCTGATATATGTTATATATATACTGTTAAAAGGCTAGTGTCTCCCACCAGCTAAAGACATATTGTATTTTTTTAATGTCCCCTATTCTACTCTATATGATATATATATATTACAGGGAGAGTAAAGGGAAAACAGTGGAAAAACTTGGTGACTTTCCATTGTCGAAATAATATGACATGATGTGATATCAAATGGAATGGTAGATAGACAGAAAGAGAGAGAGAGAGAGAGTGAGTGAAAGAGAGGAAAAGTGACTGACTTGAATGGAGAAGAGATAGAAGGCGATACACATGAAGGGCAGGCCAATGAAAGCGAGTTTGTTCCTCGGATGAATCATGTGTCTATACAGCGGAGTGACTCTCTTCCCATCAAACTCCACGCGGACTTGACACTCCGCCTCGTCCAAGAAGGGATAGGAATACTTGAAACCTATTTCACATATACAATATACATACAATATACATAGTACACGTTGTACATCCTCATCATCGTCTTTTTCATCATCCGATATTTAATACCATCTCGAGCAATTAAAGCCCATATAAATTTATCGCCAACACCATGATTTCATTTATTTCTCCTTCCTCTCCTCTTCAAGCCTTTTTTTAAAAGCACATAAAAAAGATCACATATGTGTATGTAGTATGTACAGTTCGATACATACGTAATACATATAACAAAAATGCAAATGCAGATGCAAATTAAAGTTTAAATTAAAAGAAGAGAAGAAGAAGAAATTCATTGGAGTCACTCCCATAATTTTTCAACATCGTGTCCTCTCCATTTTATCAAGTGGTTTTATGTCACACTTCTATACGAGCGAGATCCTCCTCTTTGTCATTATCTTGTAGAGTTGGAATTGAAATTAGAAATTAGAGCGAAGAACCGACGAAGAAAAAGAGAGTGGAATGAAAAATTTCAAATGGTCTACAAATATATCATTAATCGTGTAATATGTATAAGGAAATGATTTTTCCCTCGACGAGACTTACCAGAGCAGAGGAAGAGAATGTCGCAGGAACATTCCTCGTCGTTTTCAAACAAAAATCCGTTTGGTAGGGCCCGCTTGATTGGAAATACTTGACGAACATTGGCAGGGAATGAGCTGGCGAGAGGCGGATTCCGAATACTCATAATCACCTGCATTTACAACAAGGAGCAACGTAAGAGAACGTAAAAATAAAGGGAGATAGAAAGAGCGACAGAGAGAAAAAGAGATAGAAAGGAGGGGAAAAGTATCGCCATGAAATGAATTGAAGAGATAGACTTGAGACGCCTTCGTTAGAGACGAAAAATAGAGAATGCGAAAGAGTCAGATTAATTGCCACCATTATCATGCGCCTCCGTTCCCCGTGTCTACCATATAAAATATAAAGCTCAGATACTCTGTCCTATTATACCTCAGCGAATTGATATAGACAATGTAGCCGCCAAGTTGGGACGGCCCAAATCAACATCAAATGAAAAGCAATAGAAATTGAAACTATAGTCGAAAAGTTTGAGAGTGTGAGTGAGTAGGATTCGGATTCGAATTCAAAGTCGAATCCGAGTTGAGGATAGAGAGTGAGAGTGGTGCAATTACTACACAAGGCTTTTTCATGCTTGACTTCCTCTCTCTCTCTCTCTCTCTCTCTCTCTTTCTCTCTCTCACTCACACCATCACATTAGCCAACGAGGCTCCAAACGTGTATTATGCAGTGCAGTGCATGTAATTTCACCCAAACATATAGATCAGCCCGCATCAACTTACAAACATAGGAACACATGAACTCATGAGAATGAATGAGAGTCACAATGACTATCGAGGCAAGAATTTACAGAAAGAGAGAATGAGAGAGAGAGAAATAGTCAATTACAAATAGAAAGGAAGGCCGGGGATGACGACCATCTTTTTTTCTCGGCGCTTGATTAATTTTGTTGATTTGATTAGGCTCCTTAATGCTATTATATTGGATATCCGAGATAGACTCGAGAAACGCATCAAGTGAGAAAACAAGAGAGAGAGAGAAAAAAGTTATTAGTGCTCACAAAATGGCTTTGTCTATGCCAATGGGAATGGAAAGATGGCGACGGCTCACAAATACATATCCAGCCTGAATAAATAAACGAGAAAATCCAATAGGGGAAAAAAGAATAGCTTTCCAAAGTAATTATTATCATTGGCTTTTCCTATAATATTCAACATAGATAGATACTCTATAAATACTCGTACTAAACCTTGTAACTGTTTTCAACGACTTGGACTCAGAATTCGGAATAATTTAAATGTAAAAAAGATCCTCGATACTTATTGTCAACACGTCAGCCTAAATACGGCTAAATACAGCTCTCGTTATAATTATACTTAAAACAAACTTTAATTATTATAAATAAGTACAAATGGGGCCGATGGAAAACAAATAATGTCTACTCTTTATCTTATTCTATTTACTATTTACCTATACGATGTACATACGTATTTTAGACATTAGACATTACTCAGTAATGGCCGATAAAGCAAAAGTAAAACTAAATGGTATTGATTTCATTCCTTCTGGAAATAATGGACAAAAAACGAGAGAAAACAAGAAACAAAAGGACTGTGTGTGTAGTGTACACTGTACATACAGTCTTTTATGTACCTTCATTTAATTTTACGATATTATTTCCTATTTTGTTCCTTCTCCTTTTCTCCTCGTCTGTCTCCGTTGTTCTTTATTATTGGTAGTTGGATTTTACGGGTGGGATTTTTTCAAGTCACCACAGTTTT
Organism: Sminthurinus bimaculatus; assembly: GCA_034698285.1. Classification (NCBI taxonomy): domain Eukaryota; kingdom Metazoa; phylum Arthropoda; class Collembola; order Symphypleona; family Katiannidae; genus Sminthurinus; species Sminthurinus bimaculatus. Next base: position 6,266 of record JAQIVE010006161.1, on the reverse strand, counting down.
TTTTATTCCAGATTTGAACTGGTCATGTGGTGTTGTGTTGTATGTACATTTTGTATTTTTTATATAGCGTACATGATATACGTCATGATTGAACTGAATGCCTACATGCTGATTTACCGTAAATTCACAATTAGCACGCCACGTTTCAGTTGTATAAAACCTCTTATAAAATACTCAAAAATACATAATATTCGGAGCCATAAAAATTCTACAGATTTTTGGCAACGTACGGCTGGCGTAGTATTTTACAGTTTACGGTACGAACACGACATTATGTGAAAGTCCTCGCTGCTCCTTAAGTTTTCCTAAAGATGAATTATGACGGTGATCCAGGACTGCAGATCAAACCTGGGTATAGATCTAAAGTATATTTTTTTGTACACATTGAAGTTGAGGAGCATGGAGTATGGTAAAAACTGAGGTTGAAGCTGTGTGACTTCTCCAGACTGGAGAAAGGAACACATACATAAATAGAGGACTGGAGAAAAAAGAAAGTGGATGGTTGTGATGTATCGTCTTTGTACTTGTCGTAATATCCCGCCGTATACAAACCAAGCGAAGGAAAAAGGAAAGTACAAGCACATACTACACACAGCGAAAGAGATGCACGGGGAGTAACACAATCGGGAAAGTATAAAAGTTTATAACCGTGTAGGTAACCCAGATAAATAAAGACGTTTTGGCAGGAACGACGAGATACTAAAAAGAATTTTGGCCCCGACCAAAACAACAGCGACAAAATATACAACGACACAAAAAGAAAAAACGGCAACACTAAACACTACTGTTGAAAATGAAGTGAATTGTATGTGTACAAGAAAATAGAATAATATTACAGAATTTAATAAGAATGATGATAATAATTTGCAAACCTCGGTAGCGACTTCAGAAATTTCCAGGGAAATGTCTACGCCTGCAAAGTATTCATATTCATGGATTTTATAAGTATTTTACGCATTATCAACATTAGATCATTATTGAACACTTTTACACACGTACATAATTTGTGGATTTTAAAAACCACAAATAAAAAATTATTGTCCTCCAGGTTTAGTTTGCTAAGGTAAAAAGATTTCCTGTGTAAAACTGACTGAGTAATTAAACTATTTTTTTTTTTTTGGTTTTTCAGAGTATCCAGCAAAAATCAAGCTGCAACTGAATTTTGAAAAAAATTTGAGAAAAAAAGAAGAGATGAAGATAAAAGAAAAGGAGAAAATACCTGAAGGACCAGCTCCAACGACGACAACTCGTTTGCCCGCAAATTCTTGGGGGCTGCGGTAATCCTTGCTGTGGAGTACTTTTCCCTGAAATGCTTCCATGTTGTCGATATCCGGAAAAAAAGGCTCCGAGTAATGACTGAAGGTGAAACATCAAAAGGAAACATCAATTCAATCGCTCCATCACCATCAACTTCCTCTCTGCCCTCCTTCATAAATACTTTCCTTTTGTCATCTTCCTTTTCTTAGTCGTCTCTTGATCTTTGTCTTTCATCTCGAGTGCTGCGTTACAACACGTTAGGACGGAAATAAATACGTGGAAAAGAAGCCAGAAGCCAACCAGATGAGACTTTACTCCAGTGCTTGTTTTTTATACTTTTAAACTTTAAACTAACCCAAAAATACTTCAAAAGTTGGGACTTCATTTGGCTTCACAAAAACGGTGGATAAAGCCAAAAAATTGGGAAGAGAAGAAGACAAACAAATGTATGCATACGAAGAAGGGCACAGAAATATTTAACTTGTACACATAAATCTAATTTTAAGCTTTAAACTGTTCTTTAAACTGCTGAAGGTTGAATAAAAATTGCCTTTGTTTTCGTGCAAAAATTGTTGTGTATGTCTCCACCAGTTTTGAATTTTAACTTGATAACAAATAGCAACCATTAATAAACGTTTCATTAAAACGCTTGTAATAATGTTATGCTTACCCATTGCAGATGATAACGGAGTGAAATTCCAACGTTTCTTCAGTTTTGTTTGCCTGGAGCCTTTGAACGGTGACAAGCCATTTTTTGGGCGGCTGGGAATCATCATCAAAATCAAAATCATCACCGTAATCTTCTTCTTCGTCATATTTTGGGTGGCCGTTTGCCTCTCCATTGTTAGTTTTAGGTCTGCCCTTATCCTCATCTTCGTGATAAACGGGTTTTACTCGAACGACTCGGGAATTAAACTTGATAAAAAGAGAAAATGAGAGCGAATGTGAAAGGCAGAAAGTGACGAAACGGAATAATTCAGGAGATTAAAATAAGTTTATACATTTTCCTACACAATATATATATATCTATATGTATAGAAAAAAAGGCAGAAGTACTATACAGTAAAAGTGAAATGAATTCATAAGGATGTAGAGACAGAAAGCGATGGAAATTTCCTTTGGTTTCCTTTTCCCTCCTACTCCTACTCCCTTCGTCCCATGTAAAATGTTAATGTGATACAATAAAGTATACATACACACATACTATACAACTGTATGGAAGACGAGAAAACTAGTGGTCGGCGTCTAATCATAAATTTGAGAAATCACGTCACACACAAGTTTTACAATAAAAATGTTTTTTCTCTTCCTCTTTTTCTTCCGCTCCTTCTTTTTATGTCTTTATAGCAAGCTAATAAAACATTACAATGTGACACTTTTTGCGGATGCCAACAACAAAACCAACCTAAACTTGGGCTCGTATTTAAATTTTAGAAACGAAACCTGATAGCACAAAAGATAATAGTGGCATGAAAAGATATTTTCAATCCTTTTGGTGAAAATTCAATAGAGAAAAATTAAGCAAGCATTCGATTATTGAGAAGAATTTAATCGTACTTGAATGTGGTCCCAAAGTTTGTGATGATCTGCATAATCATGCAAATATTCATTGACAGTGTTGTGGGGTACGTAGGAAATGTCTGCTTTGTCCAACGGAGTGTCCATGTAACCCATTATTTCTTTTGGTAGATTTGTACTGAAACAAGCAGTATATAATACATTATTTATCTTTTAGTCCCGATATAATTTTGTGTATAGGATGACAAAGTACGAAAGTTGTGGAGAAAGTACCGGCACCCTCTGTACATGGACGGGTGAATCGGGAATCCGTTTTCACCATCTCCCGTTTTTTCCGTGTAGCACCATATTCCACCTACATTCGATGTTTGTTCAAACACTGTTCCTTCTAAATCCGAAGAGCTGGCGTTGATGTAACGAATTGCTGCGAGTCCTGCAGCACCCGCTAAAAATTCAACAGTAAATTATTTAGTTTACAATGTACATATAGGTAAAAATAATTCAAATCACAATACTTACAAGCTTTGAAACTGCAAATTTGCAGTAGACTGAAAGCTTTTGTAGGTTATACATGAGTTTAACCTTAAACTAGTACAACAGTCTCACCTCCGATTATACAGATCTTCCTTGTCATTTTCTACAATGCTCCTTTTTGATTGAGTAAAATAATTGTAATAACTTACACACAAACAAGAAAAAAGGGCTCAAAATAATAAACTATACAACTTTAGTATAAGCTGTAAAGGCAACTAAATAATGATAACTTGACAAATGAAATTTGATATTTGCGGATGTTTTGCAGTATCGCACCAAATCAGAACCAGAGACAGAAGCAGAGCGAAGAAAAACAGACAAAGAGAGAGAGAGAGAGAGAGAGAGCAACTACGAACTACGAGTATGTATGTAGCTACGAAAAGTGAGAATGCAGACTGTGCGACGAAGTGAAGCTTCTTATTCTTGCACACTATGGCTCATTTAAAGTAATTTTTAGCTGTCAGCTATGTATAATTGTAAGTTCTTGGCCATAATTTATAACCTTGTCATCTGCCTCAGCAAATATAGCTATTGACTAGTTGTCCTTCTATTAAAAGTGAACATTTTATGCAACCAATGGTAAGCACTAAGCACCTCAATTTTTTTCCCCTTGAACAATTAGCAGCCAAACTTTGTTAAAAACCTGATACACACACGGACAGCTTCATCATCCAGCATTACATAATATCTAACATTTACGAAAAAATAAAACGTGTTTTCAATGTAGGCCATAAAACATTTTAGTCATCATCTCGCTGGACGCTGGACTCTCGAGTAGTAAAAGAATGCACAATGAGGAATATGTAAATAGGTAGCCAGAAGCTTGGTAATCCTGCCCTTACATTGTCCGTTTATATTATGCTATAATAATGTGGGGTAAATTGTGCATTGTAAACATTTTACATGAATGGATTTTAGGCACAAATGACCCTTTTAGCTATACTTTTGGTTAGACATGTAGCTGAAACACAAGACTAATGATTAGACCGCTGGAAGCAAAAAATGCAGTATACACTACATACATATTCATGTACCAATCTTTGCTTGAAGGACATGAAAAAATTTATGTTTAGAAATCCTTGCTCAAAATGCGAAAATACAAAATGTTGGAATCTAAATGCATAATGGACTAATGCTAGGTTTATACTTTATACTTCTCCAGTTCGAGTTCCGTTTCCGTTTCGAGTTCCAGTTCTGGGTTTTAAAAGTTTAAAAGTGATCGCGCGTTAGTGTGTTCTTAAAGTAAAAACGGAACCGAAACTCGATAGCATTTCGACGCAGATTGATTTGAGAATCTCTCGCATCGCGCCATGAATTTGTGTTCAGGATATATAATAGCGTCGGTCGTACCGTCGCAGCAAATGGCATAAGTGGCGTTGAAGGATTGCAAAAACTAAATATGTAGCGAAAATTAAAAGAACGTAACGGGAAAACTCAGAAAATAGCAGCCTCTTTGAATTTTCGGGAAATTTAACAAAAATTTAAATTAACTCTGACAAAACTTTCCCTGGCGTTTGGATGTATTCGTTGAAATTTGGCGGACATATATCAAAATTTCAACGTTTATTGTCGAATTTTGAAATTGTCGCAAAATTCATGAAATATGGAACCTGAAAGTTTCACAACGTTTAACCTGCAATTTGCAAGAAGTTTTGCACACATTCTTATGCGCAATAAAAAATGAAATAAACTGGAAAATGGAAAACGTAAATTGGTTTATGAAATAAGCTACAAAAAATTTGTATTTTTTATCAGTGACAAAAAAACTACAAAACACCCTTTAGTGCCCTGTATGAGATCAAGTTTTTGTAATTGTTGCTTCAAAATTCAGATGTGTTTGATCGGTAAAATTGGGACACATCATCCAAAATCGTCAATTTAGAATGAAGCACCCTGTCATTCATGCATACAATAAAATTTTAAAAGCCTACATACAATAAAAGTTGTTGCTGTTATTGTATGTACTGTTGACTGCTGAGAGCTCTTCAAGGCAGGAAGCTGGAATGCATCCAGCAGCATCAACACAGACACAAAAATAATTGATCAAACTGAAACTATACAGAAACCAAAACAAATTGTCCTTTTCATGCACTTCCTTCGTAGCATACATAAACAACCTACGCAATGAAGTCTTTCGTCGACGCCACAGCAATCAAAGTATTTAAAGCTTTGTTTCAAACAAATTTGACAGCTGTAAATTCTACAGCAAAGGCAGTCTCAACGTCATGGAAAAAGTCACGACTGGCGTCCAAATGCTTCACTGACTACGGAGCTAGAATGCGATCGTTTATGTGATGGGGCACAAAAATTTCTTTCTGGATCCATAGTAGCAAACGACCCAAAAACCAGATACTTTCATTGCTCCGGTTTGTTACCTCGGATGAAAACCTGCTAAAATGGGACTGGAATCAGGCGAATCTGCCGAAATTCGGGTAGTTGGCCGATCAAACAATTTCCCAGCGTCTGAGAAACACTGTTTTAGATCTTTATCCAAACGGATCGTTTAAAAGGCAATCTAATTTCGAAGAATTAAGAAAAAACAAGATTTAAAAAAACTCCCTACTTACCCGTAGTTTGGGAGTTACAGACTTTCGAATTATTATCCTGGGAATAGCGTCAATCGACGCAGAGGTCAAACGCAAAGGGGCAAGTATGTATGTACCCCCAAATTTCAAAATTTCAAAAAGTCCTTTTTTGAAAGTTGTCAAAAAACCGACAAAGTAATTTATGCAATTTTTTCAGGTTCGAAAATCCGATTTTGAAAAATGGGGGTTCTGCGGGCTGGTATCTATTTGACAGGATTAATTCAAAAAATTGCGACTTTGTTGTATTTTGCATGTTATAATAATTATACACATAGAAAAGGTAAAACGTAAACTATTATTTCATGATTTAACAGTTCCGTGTAAAATAACCTAAAATGGTAATTTTTCTCGCCTACACCCATCGCATTCTAG
>JAQIVE010006160.1:0-11901 GCA_034698285.1 Sminthurinus bimaculatus | reverse complement strand
CCCAACTAAAAAAAGTTGGAAAGAGTTATAATATGATGATGATGATGATGTTAATATGCTATACACACATGCTTTATTATTAATCACTACAGCTTTTTCAAGTATCGTTTCGTCCTAGTCTCATTCGTATATTCATATTACCTACTATCATAATTTAAAGTTCTCATTTTTCTTTCCCTTTCTTCCTTCTATGCAGAGTTTGAAAACTTTTTCTACACATTTTACATGCGTGTACATATTTTCTTCTACTAAAATGCGTCAACAAGACATGTAATGTAAAATGTAAATATCGCCACATAGTAATAATAAATATGTACCCATGTGTAGACAAAGATCTTCTCGTGCACTTCCACTCCTCCACAGTTTCTTCCTATTATTATGTATTATTCTTTCCTCCGCCGCCCACTGTGTAATCATTGCAAGAAAATTAATTTTTGTATCCCTTCAATGTCCAATACATATATACACACAACTTACTCCCTTGACTCTTTTTCAACGTGGTTTGCTTGTAGGCATAAAATCCAAGAGCTCAACATAAAAAAGGGTAACTATACATCAAGAATTATATTTAATTAAAATAAGAATAATGATTTTTATTATTATTAATTTTTGTTATGTAACCTATCCTAATATTCTGTTTTGAGAACTATATTAATATCCTTTTGATTGACAATTAGGATTGAAATGCAGATCAAAGCTCGAAGGATGGAAAGTCAAGTTAGGACAAGAGCGATGCTTTCAATGCAGCTTGGATTTTGGAAGACAGACGCAGTTGACAGTGGCAGTACATGGTACACATTACACATACCATTCGTACCAAGCATTACTTATTCCAGATTGATGGTGCAAACGGTGGTAAATGCGTATCGCAGTTAACATTAGCAGTGGGGAGCCTCGAATATTCGAGTCCACATTCCACCTTAATGTTGTGGATACAAACACACAATAAATGCATGAATATGTACGTACGTATGTACTTGTGTAGCTATAACTATTGTATGATATATTTGGAAGTCGAGGGGAGACGACAAATCTGAACTGTGGCTTTTTTAATGACGAAGGAGTAGAACGACAGCGAAAGAGGAAAAACGATTGCTCATTCTTGAGAAACTTTTGCTGTTTCTCTCCTGGTTCTTCTACGTTGAACGTTGAATGCTGCGTTCTAAGTTCTGATGCTGAATGTTGAACCTTTGGCAATAATTTGCTTCGGTTCAATTCCACTTGGGCAAAATTAGTAGGAAATAACCAAAGACAGACAGACGGACGGAAAGAAGGAGGTGCTGATGAGAGTGGTGAGTTGTGAGCACAGATACAAGATATGAATGCAATGCAAAGTCGGGGTGAAAAGGGGGAGGAGAACAAGAAGAAGAAATGAAGAAGATAATAGTTATAGTTATATGCATATGTATTATGTATACAGTAGGAAGGGGAGAAGACCAAGACTGAATCATCATGCTAATAGCTTTCCGTTGAGCAATGTCAAAATTACTAAATTACTCTTCTCTCTGCTTCCATTCAGCTTTCCTTCTCCTCCTCCTTCTCGTCTTTGACTCTTTGAACAGAGTTCACCAAACAGAGACAATTTCAGATGGATGACGATGACGGCAAAGAAGATGAAAACCAAGAATCAACCAACAGTTATTGTGAAATGAAAATGCGAATGTGAATGTGAATAGAAATGAAGAATCAAAGTCCTGCCAGCTGCTAGTCGAATACATACTATATGCATACATTATACATGTAGGCAAAATAAAATGTAAGAGAACGATATAACATGCTCCAAATCAGAAAATACCTCCGCCTATAAGGTTATGCAACTAATTTCCACTTTTTACATACACCATGTACGTATGTACATCATGTACATACATATGTATGGGACAAGTGTGACTGCAATTAGATTTATTTATGTACGTATAGTCCTGTAGTTTTCCAAATGCAAATTATAAATATATATTGTAGTACACATACAATATGTAAAGTTATGTGCATTTACTCAGGAGGACGGAGATGACTTTAGACAGTCATCCAAGAAAATAACCTCTATTGTAACTATGTATACATTTATACATACAAGTACACACTTTTTCCTTTTTTATCCTGTATACGGTGTGCAATCAGTTGGTGTGTTGTTTTTCTCTGTACCTAATTTGTAAATACCTTGATGCTGCCTCACTGAATTGTTTTATACCAAGACGAAAGCAAAAGCGAAAACCAAGACGATGATTTGAAGGGGAGAAAAGAGGAAAGAGCAAAAGCAATCCAATCCAATCCTTGTGGTTTTTTTGTCCACTCTTTTTCCTTTCCGTTCCTTCATTCGAATTTTCAAGTCGTCGCTTGTGACGACAAAGCTATGTCTGTCTCTATATATGTACATGTATATGTAACCAAACTTTGAACATGACGGTATGGAAACGGCAAAACGAAGAAGAAAGACGAACTTGATCTTGAATGCAAACGCCTGTCAAGCATCTAAGACGCAAGAAGAGAAGCAAAATAAAATCTGAAGAGTTTGTGTATACCTACATACAATGTGATCAACTCTTTCTTTATATGTATGTATATTGTACATGTTTGCATACGTACTTGACTTTGTACTTGGCAATATGTGAAGGAATTTTCGACCCTAGACCATGGAACATCTATAATAATCCTAAATGAAACAAATCGAGGTTCATCTTATGAAAAAATTCTAATACGGCCTGAATCTTTTTGTCACCTTTTCATGTGCTTATACAGCTTGCTTATTATGTATACAAAAAGTATAAATCGAAAGGCACATTGAGTGTATTTTCGTTTCTTAATGACCAGTTTATGTCTAATTGCAGCCTATTTCATGCATACGTATGTACAATGTATACTGTATACTGTACACTATACAAAAGTTGATAAGCTGAGTCCAAGAAAATTCACAGTGCTTGACCTCTTATATTTCCCCTTAATTTGACGGATTGGTCTGTGCATATTTTAATTGGAACTAATTGGATTTTATGTCACAGTTTTTCAGTGTTCGAGCCTCCCTTTAGTAGTCCATACTCGTATATGTATAATCAAACATCCACACAATAATGCGTTGTACGTATCTACATTAACATAAATTATACGATATCCATCTAATGTTAGTGAACTCGTGCAAAAAAAATAATAAATCCAGTAGCAAAATGTAATCTAAACCCCCATCACCATACATTCCTACCAATATTAGGTTTTAATATCCGTACATAAGCATACCATACTTGATGCATTGCATTGCATTACTTGGGTAACGAAACGATATTACTTATGATGAGAAAATAGGAAATGTCAAGAGGGTGGAGTCGCAATTGCCTCCACTGGATACATCTAAATCCACAGAGGAAATCAAAGTTTATATTCGTAATGAACTCTGTGCGTCAGCCAATTCTCAAATCTCTTCCCTTGTATGGTACCTATACACACTGAGTATCATATAATACTATATGTACATCGTGTTTATTACATTATATGTTACAGACCATTTTTTTTCAATGCGATGTAGAATAATGAAGTCTATGCACTTTTATGCACATTCCCGTATGCATATGATACAATAGGACAAAGATTGCAGTTTCTAATCATCATGACAGTGACATTATTGTTTTTATAGACTACCTTTTATCCTTGCATGCTAAGAATAGGAACTATAAAAATTATCACCAAAACGCATTAAAAGGAACGCAAAGACAAAGATAGAAAAAGAGAGCAGAGTGCAACTTTGTTTAAGCTCGAGTTTTTTTCCCTTTGAGATTTTATTCCCATATTAATTTAATATCAATGTAATTATCCAAAGCTTTGATGCTAATCGCAGATATTAGGTTGTATTTTCAGCTTCCGATCGTCCGACATCCGACAATCGACCCCTTTCCCCAAAGCACATGGTATACACAGAGAGATTTAGATAGAAGGATATACAATATATAGTATGTACATCATATATGATACAGATTAGAAGTCAGCTGATGTGGACTCAGTTTCAGACCATTTAATCGTTTCATCTTTAATTCATACATACATATAGAACTCATTTGTCAGTAAAGCACCATCGTACATACGAAAGTACGCACACAACAGTGGTTACTTGTGTACGCATAGGCAGCTGAGCAGAGGGGTTAAAATAATGTAAATCAAATTTGATTCCTCTCTCTCTCTCTCTCTCTCTCTCTCTCTCTTTCTGTTTGTAGATTTGACTATCTGTTTTTACTTAATTCTTGGGAATTAAATTCAAACACGATGCACATCCTGTGGAAATTCCTCATGTAAAACCGCTCTTATATAGACGATTTAATTTCCTATCTGCATGTTTACTCGGCACCCTGTACTGTACATGCATCCTCTGCTCATAGTGTGTACATACATTGATTACACTGCGGCAAAAGCGTCAACCCTTCAAAACTAATAAACCACCTAATTGACTTGGTTTCCACACTGATTTTATTCATTACCACTTTATTGCTCCATTTCACATCTCAGCTCGACAAGTTCTCTTCCATCTCTTTTCTCCCTTTACTCTTGTTGTAAACAAATGTGAACACTGAATGCTACACGGCAATTTTGATCAAAGACTTGTTGTTACTTGCCTCCAACTTCTTATGCATTCGACTTCTGGATAACTTGTTCTTGTAAGCCAATTCGTAGCGACAACGACTGTTTGCAACTTTAAAGGAGTAAAAATTACGTCCCTCTTAGTTTGTACTACGTAAATCCTAATTTAGTGGTTTTACAAAAAATCAACTGGCATTGTATAGATTTGTATTGACCTTAAAAATTTACTTCCACCATTTAGGACGCAGACGATTTAGACGATCGAATAATAATCTTTTTAATTACTTGCTTTTCTCCTGACTGCAAACATTTTACACAATGTCTTGTATAAGGACGAGTTAAAACTATATGACGACAAGTAAATAATTGAAGAGATAAATAAAATGGAATAATTTGACTGAGCCATTCGATAAATCTTGTCAACATTCTCCGTTCGAGGAGTAACATTCAATTGCATTGCGTCTAGTCAAATACAGCTTGCATAATTTCATACATATTTACGTATAATATATGCACACAAAAATACAAATATTATTCTTCTGCCTCCTACTTTGTGTAACCATTACGAGTGTATATCGTTGGCGGTGTATAACACATATACTATGTACGATGAATATTCGCCTCTTGTTAAAAACAGTGAGGAAAGGGGAAACAACAAGTGTGCTGTGCATATGTCAAATGTATAATATGTACAGCTGCTAGTTGCATAATATGCAGGAGACGAGAGGCTGAAGGAAGGTGAGACGAGAGACGATGTTTGAGCAAGTAGCAAAAACTTAGACTTAATTTTCATAACAGGCTACCAGTTGTTTTAATTATGTCGTGAGGGAATATAACTTACATTATCGATAGATAAATGTACGATGAACCAGTCTGGGTTTATACACGAATTTCCAATAATTCATTAGGTCGCTGCCGATTGGTAGGCGTGTTCTCTCTTTCTCGCTCTCTGCTTCTCCTTCTTCTTCTTTTCCTTCCTGCGAGTCCAGACGAACCACAACCAAATTTTCTGAGATTTATTTTATATTCTACGTGTATTTTTAATAAGAAAAATGCACACTAGGCAACTGCTAATACATTCTACAAAATTTCGTTTCTCCTCCTCTCAAACATTTTCAGAATAATACCTATAATTTAAACAAGAATGAATATACAATAAAAATAATAAATATATCTTCATTGGTGTATTTTTTGCCTTTATTTCTTCTGACAAACATTTCTAGCATTCGATTGAATTTTATTCTTTGACATCAACTACATTTTGATTTCGTAAGAAAAGTATACATAAGTAAAAATGTACACTCTTTTAACCTGAGATGACGAACAAAATTTAGGAAGCGGGAGGTACAGGAGGTAGCCGAAAAGAGAGAGATGGAATGGAATTCCAGGAGCATTTTTGAAACTAGGTGAGGTTATGTTAATGGGATTTGGAAGACAAGAAAGTGCTTCTGTTTCCCTTGTCTTCTTCTTCTTCTCCCTTTCATGATTTCCCTTTTCTCTCCTCTTTACCCTCATCCAACTTTAATGAACCGATCCAATAATAATGAATAGAACTGAAAATCAAATCAAGTAGTTGGCTACTCTCGTCTGAGCGGCTACCGAATTTACTCACTCAACTTAAATACTTGCATAATCTGCTACCAGCAGAAGCGATCAGCCCACATTTATTTATTTATCTCGAGGCACTCACACTTTAATCTCACATTTAGACATTTCGGTACATCTGTGGATTTAAAGAGAGAGAGAGAGAGTTTAGCTGCCAAACTCGCATCTTCTCTCCAAAGATGGAAAACAGCAGATAGGTCGTCGTCACAAGTCAGTCAGTCAGAATAGATCAAGTAAAGTGAAGTGAGCTCTTCATCTGAGAAATTAAATAGTTAGAGAGAGAACGAGAGAGACTGCCCCTTTCCCTTGCTCTTCTCTTTGATTACAACTAATTTATTGAGCTTCTTCTCTTGATCACGAATCAAACCGAGTTATTTTCCAGCCTCAATTTTAAGTCTTTTTTGCTCCATTGCCAGCCGGTTGAAGGAGAGAAATGGAAAAAATTAATACTTTCTCCACCTCCACGCGAACCACGCTAATTTACAACAATAACAAGAAAAAAAACAAAGAAGCAACAAACTGGGCTTGTTTGAACAGATTTCTGACACGAATTTGATTATGATTAAGACCCAATCTCAAGATCAAGATTATTAAACACACGAGATTGGATTGGCAGAGGAAAGTTGATGTTTTACTTTTGTTGGCTTTGTACAAAAATATACATACATCCAATACCTGCATATATGTATGTATTTGTCATGCAATTTCAAAGTCAGCTGCAACAAATTGTATTTTCCTCCTCCCTCTAACTTCTGGTTTTGGATTTTGGACATATTTATTGCAAACTCTATGATAACTTACTTAAACTCGTCAGCTTAATGTATATTGCGTACAAAAAAGTCATTTTCCCATTTGCAAATTCATCTTTTGAAAGGAAAATGGAATTATCAGCATCATGTCTTCTCTATCTTTGACTTTGACATTGGCTCTCTGATCCTGGCTTTATATATGTATGTTATAGGCTTTGCCTTCTTTTGCTCCTTTTCAATATTAAAACTAAAACACTAATTTGCAAGTGGACGGACATCAATAAGGAAAGAAATAGTGTAAAAGCCCACACAGTTTTAGATATTTATGCAAATCATATTATCTAGATACAAGCAGGCCAGACTTAAACGGAATACAGCAGAAACTGAAAGCAAACCAACCAAAGTTTTCAAAGGGCATCGCACCTGTCTATACATGCTGTCGACATGGACAGTCCACAGTGAGCAGTGAGCAGTCATAGCCAGCTCCAATTTGTAATAAATAAAAAATTATTATTTTGTTTTGCCTAATTTATCTTGTCGTGAAAAGAATTCAACAACACAGCAGATTCTCCCTGGCTCAAAGACCAGATCGGGTGAATGAAAAGAGGAGTACGAAGAAGAAGAATACAAAAAAAAGAAGAACAAAGAAAGCCAACAACAATGTCTGGCAGTTTGTTATACATAATATCGGCAATAATGATATTATAATTATAACATAATGTAAGTTTGACATGTTTGTTAAATATAAGTGAAGACCTTCTACAGACATTATTATTATTACTGCATTCTTTACCTCTTTCTCTTCTTCTTGGCCTGGCTCTGATTCTGGTTCTTGACTTATTCGTCCATTTGCCTGTCATCAAACCACACATTATATTGTATTACAACTGGATTAATTAATTTCGTGGAAATGGATCAGCATAATTAATCGCAAAATATAGTCAAGTAATTCTGCTTTCAGCAGTATGATTTATCATTATTTTTTCATGAGAAACATGCTAAAGCATGTATAAAAAATATGCAATAAAAGCTCTCACTATATCATTCTCCTACAATCTGTTGCAAACGCTGAATCCAAAAACTTACGCATAAAAATACATTTTTAAATTCTATGTGCTCTGTGAAATTTTGTAGCATCCCTATGTACAGTATACAATTAAATTTGATACTTGAAGAGGTAAAATTTTCAAGTTTTAATGACTGTAGAAAGAGTTCAACAGCAGGAGAAAAGTTGAGGCGAGCCTGCGACTCTTAAATATTACATTTTTTCTTGTTGTTTGGAAAATCCATAACCTTCTCTCCGCCTTGCAATACATAGGTACACATAAGAAAGAGAGGGGGCAAAAGGTACAGGGAGAGGGAGAGAGAGCATGAGTATTTATTTAAATATTTGCATAAGATTTGGAGAGGATCGATAATTCATGCGTGAATCGGCTAATAGGCAATATTTTGATAATAAGAGAAACTTGGAAATGATTTAAACCAACATGGGCCAGCTTCTGGTTTATCAAATCTTTCATACGTACCAGAAACAAGAAGAAGAAGAAAAAGAGAACCGGTTTCTTTTTGGCTGCTCCCTCTTCTGCTTCTTCTTTTCGCTCTCGAATTTAGTGGTCGTTCTATATGTCAGTCCTACCTGTGAGTAAACAGCTTGAAGAAGTACCCTCGAAAAAGCACCCTCAACACAACAACAACGGTAGTATCATCTCTTCTTGTATCCCTACCTAATGTACATGCTGTATACTGCTTACTTATCGCCTTCTATTACATATTCCTTAGACCACTTCTTCCTAAATAATATGAGTCTACTGCATTGTGGTATGTTACGTCCGCTGTTGTTCGTTTGTGTGTCATAATGGAGCGAGTGCTCACTCATTCCAACTCTTTCTATGTAAAACATCCGAAACTCTGGGATAATTGTCTATATGTTCTCCAAAGGCACAATGTGAAGGAGTCAGAAACTCGTTGCTGCAACTATATCTCCTCCTTGGATGAATTTTATGAGCACCGTCATCCAGGAGTTATTGAATGTACAAATAAACACACAGAGAAAACAAGAAAAGGAAGAAGTAGACACTCTAAGCTCTCGGTTCGAAGAAAATTACAAGATATTAGTTTTTCTCCATGATAAGTATCATAAGTATCTGGCTCCTCTTCTCATACTCGTATGTTATCTATTGTACTTTGATTTATTGAGCGCACCACCTAATGCTCATTTTCCTTACAAGAATTATCAAGTATTATTGTCATTACCGCAAAACGACGTTCTCCTCTTCGATTCCACGGTATCAAGTCTGGAGTTAGGGATTACTGGTATTTTTTTACACCGCCTCATGCGATTATAGATGTTTAGCATGGGACAAAATATTCATGCATTTTTTACGATTGCAACAATTTTAACAAAACTAATAAAATTCAATCACTTGTATTATTTTGATGTCATTCTTCCTTAAAAATTAGGAAATAATGCAAAACAACTTAAAATGACAAAAATAGATCATACATTAAAAAAATGCAGAGCTTTTACAAAAGGTAGAGCAAAAGCTATTATGAGCAGAGAACATTTGTTGAAAGTTTTGCATCTCAAGTTTTAGCCCAAAATATATGTGATCTCTCAAAAAATATTTTACATCTATGATAAAATTTCATTCAGCAGCAGTCGACTAAATTGCATGAAATTCTTGCTAAACATTAACCATCAAAAATATTATAGGGAACAAAACCAAAAAGGAGCTTCTTCACTATTTTCAGGATGCCGTGCTCACACGGTTACATAACTATCATTGTATAAAAGAGTTTATTGTCACACAAACGTAAATAAAATACTTGTCCTGGCCAATCAACCAAATGGAGAACTACTGTATTTTTTCCGCCTCCTTCTACATATTTCTAGCCTACTTGTTCCTCATTTTTTGTTTTCCCCATTTTATTTCTCCGCAGTCATCATTGACAGTGAACGTGGAGACGTACACATACATAGCAGGGAGATTCAGTCTCCAAGCACAAATCATGAAAACGTGCCTCCAATATACGACATTCCATACTGTGTAAAAATAACAACAACAACAAATAACAACTCTGTATTATTCTCATCTACGTATTTTGTGAATCCGCCTTGTTTACTTTTTGCACTTGTTAGAGACGCTCAAAATCTGACTTTTTTTCATTGCATATCCATCACAATGTTTCTTATTTGTACTACAAACATACCATGCAACATACAACGTCAAATGAAACATAGCTATTGGCTATAAGCTATAGGATAGTATACAGCTACATTTTATTTCAACCAGGTACTCGGTATTTCCAAACTTAGACTTAATATTAATTTGTTTTTCTTCGTGATTGACCTTGTCGTCATGTTTATATTTATCCTATGCATTTACATGATCACATTCTATAATATACATATTAGCAATTACAGCAAAAACAACTCGCAGAATACAGCTTATACTGATTATTGTCATGCTCTTGGAAGTTTTTATAAGCACGGAACACGGAAGAAATTTCACTAGATTCAAATTTAGTTACATACATACTTTTGGCCCCTGTTTAAAAATCGCCATGTAAACATTTTTTTTAGTTTCCTTCATCCTCTAGTTCAAGCTCTGTCAATACACTGCAATATAATATGGAATATAGACTTTTACTTCAACCTGCAGCGTGAAACAAAATGTGCCTGCATAAAATGCGTATTGATATGTCTCAGGATTTTAGTCCCTTGTTTTATCCACCATCCAATAAAATAGCAGAAGAAAATGTGAAAAAAACTATGGAAGAGGAAAAGAAGGCTAAAGGATAATCCATTAATTTTACGGCAACTGCATGTAAGTAACTTTACAGCAGCAGTAGCACCAAAAGTCTCTGAAGAAGAAGAAGAAGAAAAATGAGATAATTCATTTTTGTTGTTTTTTCTCCAAGCGTGATGATGTTAAGAACCGCCTTTAAAAAGTCAAGCAACATACAACCAAGTAAAATGCATACGGGTATGTACATAAGATACATATGCACAAAAGCCATCGTCCCTGTTACATATTATCTATCTATACACTATACACACACGGCGACGTAGTCGTGCATAACTGAGCGACCAGAAAGTAAGAGAGAGATGCGTACATTATCCTTTTCACACCTACATCAGCCATCCATTTATTTATGGGTACATTCTACATGTAGTATTATTATGTAATTAGATACGTCCACAGTACATATGCGGGTATATGCACTTTATGCATACGTAAATGTATGTAGTAAATACATGCGTGTTCCGTGTACATAATACAAGTGAATATAACATGTCTGCATACATATATTGTACATAATATCTGCATGATTTATTCCACGGCATTTAATTAGTAGTTTATTACGAATTACACGACTAATTTCCAAATCGTGCATAAACCAATGTTGATCCATACAGTCCAGAGTGACATCATTACACCGAAAAATCACGCATTTTTCATCAAACCAGAAATAGTTTCTCAGTTTCTGTAAACGATCCATCCATTTTACCTATTATTTATTATTATGCTCAACTTCACTATTTATCTTCAAACTAGAACGGTACTCATAGGATGTAAACATGTGAGCATGGGAAAAATTCGTACATACTTGCAGACTCTCAAGAAAAGAAATCTATCTAATGCAAAAAAATGTCACGGGTTGACAAAAGGTCAACCTACATGTATAGAGAAAGAGAGAAGAAGACGACGAAGAAGCATCATAAATACATTAAATATAGATGAATCTTCTCGATACATGCATCGTATGCTGCATACATAAATTGTACTAACTATAAGGGCATACATACGATAGACAATCATATAATATGCACGGAAGTTAAGTTAAGTTCTTCACGAGAGGAAAATACAGCAAAAAGCCCAAGTTACGAGCTGATTTATGATTTCATGATCATGAGTCCCTCAAAAATGTAGGAAGGAGAGAGACGAGAAAAGACGAAGAAAAACGAGTATATAAATGAAGAAAA
>JAQIVE010006159.1:0-11902 GCA_034698285.1 Sminthurinus bimaculatus | reverse complement strand
CTTGCCTGAACACGGATCTTCGTTTATATAGTGCTAAATGGAGAAAAAAAAAACTAATGTGACCTTACACATTACTACTGACGCTATCAACCCTAAAAGCATTTTGCAATTTTGTCCTGCTCTTTCCAGTTTCGCCTAAATTAAAAACGCGTGCGATATATTTACTCTTTAAACAGCAAGAAAACTTACCTCGATGATGTCAATAAAATTCCATTGACAGCTCCAAAAGTACTCATTGCAACGAATACAGGGATAATCCAAGCCATGTAGCCATATAGTCGGTTTGCAAATGTCTGAAATAAAAAAACAATTCTTAGTTAAATAATACAATACATGGTTTCAATTTTCAATCACAAGTAAATGTGAAACATCTCAACATTGTTAATTTTTCGAGAGTAATCTCAGATATACAGTTTGGTAAAAATGTCATTCCAGTTCTATTCTTATCTTATTTTATTTTCCAACCTTTTTTTCAAAACATATTGAATTTCTCTTATAAAGCTAAGATATACACAACGTATAGAGGCATACAACTTAAACCAGCTATTAGCATAAAGCATGAAAGATTCATAGGACTGGATCTGATAATCCCGCGTAGATTTAGTATCATCTAGTTGATCCATCACTGTGGTGGATAGAACTGGCGTACAAAAAGCATTATCAATAACAACATCAACAGCTAATAGAGATGTATTTACTCAGGCTTAATGATAGTTGAAGTGTAATCTGATTCATTGACTAAAGACACTAGCTATGAGACAACTGCGATCGTTGATCAGTCATGCAGCACATGTTGCATATTATGTTTTTTGCATCATATACTTATACATTATATTCCCGGTGTATCTATGTATGTGTAATGTTTAGGTTCTGATAGAAATAATGCTGCGTGAATTTTATAAATGTTGCTTCTTTTGGCTTCGGCTTTTATAATGTGGCCTTGGCTCACGGTTTCACACGCAACTTTTCCAGAGCGGATGTCAGGCTATTTGATCCCTGTACTATCTATAATATATTATCTACTATGTAGATGTGTATATCAGCACAATAATAATATGCAACTGACAACTATGGCACAGTCTACTTCTATTCTTTAGTTTAGATAAGCGGAGTCGCTGAAAACATCTCAATTATCTCTGGTTGGACATCATGTGTTACACTATTATAAACACAGTGTTTTATCTATGAGTTTACTTATAGGATCATGTTATATGAATTTTTTTTACAATGTACAAATATATCACAATGAGGACTGTGTAGACAGCCAACCGGCATCAAACCCGATAAAAACGCTAGACGATAAACACTCGTAACCTTATTTATTTGCCACTGACTACCACAACTTAACTTTAGATTCTTCAACTACACATAGACTACTTTTAATAATACGGAGATAAAGAAATTATTCTATGGGGTCGGTATTTGCATTAAAATAAACGTCTTAATTCATTACATTTGTACACACACGTCAAATACACGAGTATAAATCAGGTCAAATTTCAAATATAATTCAAAACTCTATACATATACTATGAGTATAAAATAAAAATGCTGAATTTGCTTTCTATACGTATTTAAAATTTTAAACATAAAAACATTGATGTAAGATATAGATTGGACGTTGATTGAACTGAACTAATGGAAAATTTTCCTCGACTTACCACAGCCACAGCTTCAGAGCTCAAGATTTCTGCCGGACTCAAAGTCGTGAAGAACGCAACGTTAGCCAATACGTAGACAACCATCACAAGAATGCAAGAGATTCCAATGGCTCTTGGTAAATTCCTATTTAAAGTTTACGATAAACAATGTATATATTTTAATGTAATATGTAATGTCTTATTACTTAATCTAATGTTGATTTATTATTACACATTGAGATAATTATACCTGCTTTATAAATACATAGAGTAAAAAATGGCTTACTTGACTGGATCTTTTAATTCTTCAATGATAAAGTTGAGATAATTCCTGAAAATCAATACAACATTTCGTGAATTTAAATACATAAGTATATTTGAAAACTGGTCACTCGTTAATCATCAATCATCGCATTGCCTATCGTGGTTCCGAAATTATGATGAATGAATGTTCATGATGTTCAAGCGATCATATTATTCAAATGAAACGGAATACTCCGGGGTAATTACAACAACATTGATCACTTAATAAGTAATTAAGATTCTAAGAGGTGTTATTAGGGCCGTTAAACTACTTTGTGCTCTATCTTCCACCCAGTCAACTTCATGTGGTTATGAATATTTTATGGAAATCCTATTTTGCTCACATTTATTATTTATTGAGATATTATATAATATGTAGTGGCAAAATAAGTTGTAAAGATCTAGATGAAGAGCGCCGACATAATGATGAACAAAAGTACTTGTTGAACAGACACGCTTTTGAAATGAAACGAAACAACACAGCATCATCACTAAATGACTGACGCGTGCCCCAAGGGTCAACTGTAATACAAAGTAAAAAAACAAGAGCATCATGCGTTCAAAGAACATGTATTAGTGAAATCAAACTTGATTTGTATTTTCTACACTCCTAGAAAACTCTCTTTCCTACAGAAATTTCTAGCTGTGTTTTTCAGACTTTCCGGTCATCATAATATATAATTTTTAGCATTTTCACGACTCCAAAAAGTCAAACATTGGTAAAATGTAAAAACGTAATCGTATGTACTTTTGAAATTTATACGTCAATACATTTATCGGCTATCTCTCTAATACAATGAACATAATTTAGTAATATCCTAATGCACGTCATAATAATACGCGAGTATTTTGCTCATGGTGTCTTTTTCTCGCTAATAAATAAAATAATAGTGCGTGTATGTATACATTTTATTCATCATGTTTTTTACTAGGCGCCTTCCCATCCTAAATTTCCCCGTTAACATACCAACTGGGGCCTGTAGACATTAAATGAAAAGGAGAAGAAAGGGCCTGTGAAAATGTTATGACTGTAATGCAATATTGTTACATCGCAATATTATTCAACAGATGTACTGTACGTAGTCTGTAGCTGTGTGGTGTATATGGGCGATCGAGCTGCTCACCACCTGTCTTTCTCCAATGAGGTACATACACAGTTACGAATATTTATTAACAGTCTTTCCTTGATAAAGGGAGAACACCCACACTCAACAAAGAATAAACACTCCTCCGCTATTATATAGTCATACACCTTTTGGCAAAAAATGCTGGACTGCCTTCATTGTCATTTCCTATACATACATACGTATGCATATTTTTTCACAATTTCCGAAAGTTTACAAGAGATCAACATTGAACGTTTATACAATAAAATACTGTACAAAACTCAACTTTATCATTATGCAGACAAGTATGGGTTCACGATAAAAGTTAAAACCTCATTTTAAATGCATATAAGGGTGAAAAAACGTACGCACTATTATTTTGTAACATGTAGCAGCCGTTAGCAGTGTTAGCACACTGCTGATTATTGTACTGCATGCAAAATCTCAGTGTCTGTACGTTCTTTGTCACACATGCATACATATATGCATACATAAAGAGATAGAAAAGAGGTTTGATGCACTCGCTCTCATTTTATCCTGGTCGCAGAACAAAGACGCACTTCCTACATCCGTCGCCCATATGCGTAAAAATCTCTGCTCATCTTTTGTGATTCAAATTCCATGAAATGCATAAAAAATATGTAGCCAAAAAATACACACGTATACAAACTTGATAAATACTTGAGTGTGTAGTTTCATGATGTTTTGTGATAAATCATGTATACACATGAGCCTGAGCTCTTACTATGATGATATTACAACATGTAAAAAAGAATTGTATGTAATATGTCGTGATATGAAAAAGCTACTCATTAATTTGGTAGTAGGACTGCCAGGAGATAAAAAGGACAGTCAGGCAATGTGATGAGGGGAAAATGACAAACGAGGACGACATAATACGTATATACAGACATAAGTGTGTAATATTTGTAGACATAAACACGAGAAACGAAAATTGTTATGTAATCTGTAATCTTAGAATGTACAAATTTAGGAAATGCTCAGGATAAAAATCTTACCATCCATTATACGCGAAGAGACCCGAGTAGAACGACAGTGCAATTTTTTCCACGCCGAGCTCACTGTTCTCAAATGTGAAGTGCTCAGTATGTCCTATGGAAAAAAATTAGAAAAATGAGTAAAGGAAACAGTAAGAAAATTCGCAGAAATTATTAGGATGTAGCTTTACATATTACATATGTACACATGTATGTGCAGTTGCTTTTGATTATTTTCTGCATTTCCCTTGCATCTAAAATGTAGTCATTGTTCATGCAGCGGAATTTAGTAAGTAATAATAATGCTGTAGGTATTTACACACTTTCGTCTTTTAAGCCTGGACTTTGTCCCAACTATCTTTCTCTATCTCTAATTAAGGCAAAAAGGAACTGTGAGATTGAGTGTAATTTACAATGCAGACAATTTACACTGTGTCTTCAGTAAATTTGTCCAAAAAGCAAGATACAACGTCTTTTCACACTTTCTTGCAGAGAATATCAAGACTCGTATCACGTGAAACAAGTTTATGTAAAGTAAAAGCTACTCGAATCGTCTGATAAGTTTTAATTCGTGGAGATTTATACGTCATACAAAGATTAAAGCACTTACCATAATACAGTTGGTAGACTCCAGTCACAATGATGATGAAGAGCGCGAGAAGTTTGGCATATGTGAAAAAATCTTGGACAAACGTTGCCCACTTGACGTTCCAACAATTCACAAATGTGAGGAAGCCTGTAAAAAAGCAGAAAAAGGGAAGAATAATCATTTGAGCAAAGTATAGCATTATTGTTACAATTGTAATGGTTTAAATGTTTAACATTTTTAGATAAGAAATTTCAAAGTTCATTTCATTAACACTTTGGCCCTTAAGTTTTGCCATAGGAGAAAAATGTATATCTATGTATCTTAAACTGGAAAGTTAACTTATATATACTAATGGAACGATCTAAAATATATTGCGCCGATAAGGTACCACACAACGCTATAAGTGCATTTTGAAAGCGTGAACAAAGTATAGAGTATTGAGTATGCTATAAAACTTATACATATCTTGTACACGTCTTTTGAGCACATTCAATTTCAATCAATGTATAAATGATCCATGAATGCATAATACAAAAGGACAAACGTTGTTCCCCATGGATTTTTGAATAGCAGAAAAAAATTTCTCAAGCCATCAAACACGATCATCTTCCTCATCATCTTCTCTTAATGACTCTTGACTTGGTGAAAACGGCGGCGCTAATGTGACAAGTCGTCATCACCCTTTATTGCCGAATGCGACTGCTGGAGTTCAAGCATGCCTTTGAAATGCTTGGGAGTTTTTCCCTGTTAGTATAATTCTTCGATTTTTCTACTATAAATGTAAAATAATTTTGCAAGTAAAGTTGTTCCTTCAAATTTTATGCCTTTCAAATATGTAGCATTCATTTGCAATGTGCTACACACTTCAACTCTATAAGGACAGACAAACTTCTTTTGCTAAGTCACACAAGCTACTACTTAGACCAGCCTGTAAGCTCACAAATTGTTTTTCCTTCTTGATTCGTCCACATGCTATAACGTATAACGTAATATACATGAATAGACTCCTGTTTATTTTTATCCTTTGTCTGACCAACGGCCTCCCTCTTCTTTGAGCTTTGAGCTGCTTTCCAAGTACACAAACAAAACATTTCGTTCTGTACTCTGACAAATACTCTACAAATGGAGGACAAGTTCAAAGAAAACGAACTGGAGGAATGATCGCATTGTATTTCGATTCTTCCTACACGGTTACATCTGTAACAGATGATCTGTTAAGTACACAATTACATTGCTTATAACTATGATGGTCATTCTGTTGTACTGGTGCTTATACACACAAGCATATGGGAATGAAGACACAATGTTCGATTCACTACTTTCACATCGGAATCCATTGAATCGATGACTGAACATTGAACACTCATTTCATCTCGAGCAAATTGATTTTGTCCTCACCGAGATCGTCAACAGAGGAAATGAGCGGGGCAGACAATGGTTGGGGGAAAGCATGGAAAAGTTGTCGTCGGGACGAGTCGGAAAGGAAAGGGAAAGGAATATAAAGAGGAACAAAAGGAAAGAGGAAGAAAGGAAAGTATTACATGAAACAATCGCTCAGTCAGACTATATACACACAGGATTAGGCTCAAACGAAAGCCAAATCTGAAGCATTGTAATTTGTAATACGTAATACTGCAGCTTCCTCCATCACAAACGTGTATCATGCATATCCGTCTAGGTTTCATCCTCTACATCTAGGTTCTCCGTCTTGGAGATTATACTTGTTATAATAAAAAAATAATAATGGCTATTTATACAATAATATGCTATGATACATGCATAGCATAATGCACCTCTATATAAACATATCCAAATGAGGTTTATTGGCCAAGTCCCAACGGCAACGACACCAAGACGCGGGCAAGCAGGAATTGCTGTAGACTGTAGACGGAAGACGAGCAAGGAAAGGAGTAGAGAAATGACGGGATGGAAAGTTTTTGAGGCTACAGAACTTGTAAAAACTCTACAGTTACGATTACGACTACTGCTCTATATTCCGTATTCCATATAACATAGTATTATTATACCTGTACTTCTGTTTCACTGGTGTATAGAATATGGTATGCCTGCATGCACGAGGATCACGGAAAGTGTGTAGTTGTATAGGGCGGAAAATCAATAGCAGTTGTAGTTGGAATTGGAGTTGTAGTAGCGCCAATGTATGTATGTATGTGTATAGCATCTATTATGCATACATATACATATAGTAGTAATAGTAGTAGGAGTCTCTACCATCGTAGTATTATGTTGTAGAAAGGTACAAGTTCAATGACCGCCAAAAAGTGTCGTCTGTCCGCCAATATGTACGGAAAAGCATGAGTGTGCCACATAGTAATAATAAAAATATCACAACCTCAAAACTGAACATGAAAATCAACACCAAGTCTGATGCAATGCACAAATAATGTATAATGGTATATTACATCACATTCGTCTTTTTAGTTAGTCCAAAAGAAAGAAAAAATGCATGAGGACTTGAGGACAAGTTCAACATGGCATTGCTTTTCATTCATAGCCAACCAACCACCCACACATGGCCAACAGAAGTGATGCAATACGCTTACATTACAATTTATATTAATAAATACCCGACTCATTGTTCACAACTATAAGTTATTATACATACATATGTACCTACTTTATTTCCGTTCCTACACTCCCGTCTCTCCTCATTAGTATTTCTTTGCTTAAGAACTGTGTAGCGTCGACAATCGGAAGTCATTTGTCACGGATTTTATAACTGATAAATAAATATTTGATGTAAAGCTTTGCTAAGAAATTTTAAATTTCTTAACCACTGCCTGACATTTAATCATGTAAGAGTAATACTTAACTTTTTAATTGATGGGAATTTTTTTCTTTGCTCATTTACCGTTAACTAACTAATAACTTTTCCTCACTCCTTTGAATCTTTTGCAAATATTTATTCATTTATGTATAAGTAACATAATGATGTATTCATAGTAGAATAATATGTTAATAGCCATATTCCATATAAATTATCATGCGTTAGGTTCCTCTCCATTAGTCATTTATTACACTTGGTTTGTGAATTCTTGAATGCTCCGGAATGTAAGTCGTTAATTATATTATCTTAATGCGACTAAATACGAAAGGTCAAGTTAAATGCGGGAGTGTACAGGAATTTCTATCATTGACAGTACATTATCGAGGCTTAGCAATAAAAATTGAATACCAAAAGTGTAATGGGGCTTAAACTCACAGCATCGAGAATATTAGACGGAGTCAGCTATCGCGTCTAACCAGTCATTATGAATACTATTAAAGTTACAACTCATCATGGCTCATATTCATGTCCATATAAAACTTTTAGATGCAGTCATTAAATCAAATGCAATATGTAAGTAGCATTTATAATTTAATATTTATATTATATCGTCGTTTCACATTCTAAAAAATGCTTTTTATATCCTGACACGACATTCCTTGTTCTTTGGTCGAAAATTTCCGCTGGAGATTTTTCTCATCCATCAAGATTCCATTATGATAAACTATTATTAATAAATCTTGTATCATACACCAAACTTTCGATGATACAAAAGTTACGTCATAAACAACATGAATGATGGGCTGAAAAATTTCAAAATTAAACTTCTCCTAAAATATTTTCCCGTCAAATGCGTATTTTTAGTTTGTGATGCCTACATTCTGTATTTTGTGTTGTGGCATTTCTTATGAGAGGTGACAATTAAGTAATTGTACAATGATTATTTACTTTTCTGATCAAAATAAAGTGTTACATTCTTTAGCTTTTCTTAGTTTTTAATTCACTTTTTTGCGTCTCTGCGACTGCATTTGAATTTATACAAAAATATTTTCTTCGTCGTTGAAAAGGCCAAAGTGAAAATGCGTCTTTCTCTTGTTTATATATTGAATGTGTGACATGCACCTAACATACATATCAAATGCATGCACAAATAAAGCGTGGGTGCTGCTTGCATCTTTTCATTTACGTTTTGACACATGCACAAAGCAGAAAGTATAGTTATCTTTGAAGTGGATAAGCTATCTAGTATCTAGCATCATGTTTACACGTATAAGAATACTTCAGCATCGTAATTTTCGTTTTTACGACAGTAGAGATGGCATTTTTGTAAAGACAGCCTCGATCATGTAGAAATATAGAAAATAAAAGTGTATCTGAAATCTGAAATGCATTGTACTTCACATTTCATTTCACATTCGAATGATTAGCATGCTACTTGATTTGTTTTTCAATCACCCGAACTCCAAAATTTAGTACTTGAGATCATTTGACGTGTAATATTAAATACTATGTAAAATGCACGTGACGCCCTATACACTATACATCATTAGCATCGATTTGATTAAAGCTAAAAAGAAAAGATTGCACAGAAAGATGTGGAACGTGTATCTGTATCACATTCAAGCAGAAGCTGCAAAGGTGACGGAACTTCGTTTTAACTAATTTGGATTCTTCTGTACAACCACATGATTTCTATTATTATATCACGAAACCAGGAGGAAAATGAAATGCCTTTGAGTGAAGGAGAAATTTTACTTTCCGCCTGCCAACAATGTGAGCATATTAGTAAACTGTCTCTAGTTGTACCTGCAGTGCATAACATTGTATAAAATGGCAATGTGCAAGTGCACAAATAAACGACTCGAGTTTTTCAAAGTTCGCTTACATTTGTGTGTACCATGTACACATATAGTTTGGTTTAGTTAGATATTATAGTGGCTCAATAAATTTCGAAACCGGATTTATAATGCAGATTTTTATGTGTGATAATAAATACTAACTATAATATGAACTGCTAAATTTAGACTTGCCCGTTACTTCTTTAATTTTCATGGGTACTTGATTCGCAAAGTCATATAATATTGTACAGTATGTGTAATGTGTATACGATGCAGACTCATGTATATTTATTTACTTTGTCCTTTGTTTGCTCACGGAGTTTTATGGTATAGAAAAATAGGAAGTTTAAGTTGAAATTTTGGTGCTTGGCGTTGGCCTAGCCTAGTTGTAGTGTTAATCTTGCTACCGGCAAAATTCACTGAATCCAGCCAGCATCCAAGCTATCGAATTTTATTACAATCCGTATATTTGCCAGTTGTATTACATATGCTAAAGTTTAATATTGAATTATAGCTAAATCTAAATCCTTTTTTTCTATAAGCAACATTTATGACCTAGATCGTGTACAAACTCAAAATTTTCAGCGTCATATGTACATTGTACATACTCATACTCAATACTCGTGCATCAAATGGCCCACGTGTGCGTTTGAGTTATAAAAATACTGAGTGTTACAACGTAAGATTATCAGAGGGGACCATACTCATATTATTGTATTATGTCCTACTTGTTTACACTTCAACCGTTGGTATTTTACTATTCAAAATACCTCATGAACTGTCTACAAAAAGGTATTATTACAATTTTGGCATCTTTCTATTGTATTTTCTCAACTCTTGCAGTGTTGTCATGCAATAAAATAGATGACAGTTTCATTGCACATTATTTGAAGGCTGGATATTATACAAGTTTCGATAGTATCAAAATAATGGTTAAATACACAAAAATTCTTCCCTGCTAGTCGCCAATAGAAAGTAGTCGTCAATTGTCAAACAAACATTATGCACAGTGTGCTTATCGTGGATTTGGATTATGGAGAGTGCAGTGAACACAACTTACTGTATAGCCATTAGCTATTTATTTTTATTTACTCAGGATTAATGACCGTATCAAATATGCCCGTTTGTTATTAAACAAAAACTATATATGCTTATTTGATCGGCTTTCAGCTGTATGTACATCGGCGCTGGATTTATTGAGGTGCATCATAATATATTATTTTGTTGCACTTCTCTGTTCCATTTTGCAGCTCGTGTATTGTGTTCAACTGTAACTATATTGCATAATCCTACTTCATTTTGGCACAACTGTATTTCGTACATAAGTACATAGATTAATCTATATTTCAAAGATGCATGAATTAACCTGTCAACTCTCGTCACATGGGAAATTGAACTGGTTTCAAGTCTCATAAATTGCGAGTTACCTCTTCCCTTATTTAGATAACGATATGAGACGTGGAAAATTACACTGGTTGCTGGTTGACAGACAGACGCAGGCACTCTGAACAGTGTTAAAGTTTAATGGGAGTAGCAAAGAAAAAGTCTCTATTTGTTTTTTGTTTTGACCATCCTTATTAGAAGAAGCTTTTTTCTTTCCTACTTTCCAAATGCGCTGGATGAATAAAAGCTTGCCAGGCGAGTTTTGTTCAGATAGGTAAAATGAATTACTTAATATGTAATACGAAAGCGCCGCCGGTCCTACATTCATATAATACTCTGACGATTAGCTTAAACATTGAGTTAAACAGCATAAATAAAGGGTTGAAAATTGGCCGTGTGATAATGACAAACGCTGCCTTCTTCCTCCCTTGTAATAAAGAGAGCAAAAATTACACTGCACTCCGTCTCTTGCGACGTTGATATGAACATTATATGTTTACGTTGAGGTAGAATAAGGGTGAGGTTATGAAGTCGAGACGAAATTAAACTTTAAAGAGGTAGATGATGAGTAGCAGCAATTTTTTATTACGGCTGCTACACATTTTGATGACCATTGAAAAATTGAACTAGCAGGTGAGTAATGATTATGGTTACTATTGGTAAAACTCCTCTGTATTCTCCCTGATTTAAATAATGCATATATATATTATCGTTAATTTATTATTATGTTGCAGCTCTTCATTTTTGAAACTTTGCCGTTGGTGACTTGAAATGACTTCATCTGCCTTCGTTAAGATAGATCTTATATCGAAACATGCTTTCGTACTTTCTTATAAAGAAACTAAGAATGTATCAGTAATTACTACTACATCTAAAAACTCCATCTATACTTATCAGAACAGTGTCAGTAGCGTTATGAATATTATTTATTATTTTATAATTATTTTGAAAATAGTGAACGATCTGGGATCTGTGACGCACTCTTGGAAAAGTAGGTATCTATGTACAATGTACAGGGTCCGGCAGAAAAGACTTGGTAAATGAAAACTTTCCGCTTGGGAATATTTCCCTTACTCGATGACTTCTTAGTAATGCATACACAAGTAAAAATATGTACATAAGGGAAATATTCCCAAGCGAAAAGTTTCCATTTACCCAGTCTTTTCTGTCGGACCCTGTGCAATGTGAAAAACAAATTGAAAGACAGTCTGGTTTTTTTGGCTTCTATGGCATGTGCTGAGGGGCTCAGATAAATAT
>JAQIVE010006158.1:0-11902 GCA_034698285.1 Sminthurinus bimaculatus | reverse complement strand
ATGTCTAATATTTGTCGTATCGCTCCCTTATAATATTGTATTATTATCTGTATGATGTGTAATATAAATTTTGAAACGCTAATCAACTACAAGTATTTCATTATGTACAATGGTGCATTCATATTTTTATAAGATTATAACTTACAACTTTCAATATCGATAAAATTTTTCGACGGAAAATAGTTTTTACATTTATCTCTTATGTAATAAATAATTCTATTCTTGCAATTATGCAAAGTCGAGATAAAATTTTTAACAACTCGTACAATATTATAGTTCATGTTGCGTAACTTCCTTCTTTTGTTTACATCTACGTCTCCATATATATATATAATATGTCTCATTTACCAATTCTAACACACCAATTCAGTGTCTCCTAAATGTACATTTATATTTCACAACATTTAGAGTAAATTCTTATATACACTTAATGTTTAATTTAGGACGTCCATATAATTCATGTATGTAGTATCAACAGCCCCCTCCCCTTTATTTCCCTTGCTTATAAGCAACTTACTGTTAATTATTGTTATCATTGATTCTTGGAAATTGTGACATGCTCATTTGTTGCGCCAAAGATGAAAATGTTAATTGATGATGAAGCTGTGGTTGCTGCGGAGACGAATGAGGAGGAAGACAAATATTGTCCCCAACGGATGATTGAAAAAGTCCATTAAAATCATTATTAATTGAGGGATTCTGTGGCTGTTGTTGTTGTTGTTGTTGAGGTGAAGATATATTTAACGGGGAATCGTTCATCATGACATTATCATTATTGTTATTACCATTCATTATGCTTGCAGTAGATGTAATTGGAGTTTCGGACATAACCTGCTGTTGTTGCATAATTTGAGGCGGTCCCATATGATTTTGAGAAAACATTTGTACATGGGACAATGGATGCACATGAGGATTAGGATATGCGATGGTGCCTTGATGTGGAATCGGATGATACATTCCAGAATTTGCTGGATAAGGTGGTAAACCCATGTTCGGAATATTCATTGCTGCATGGTGATAGGGGTGAATATACTGAGGCTGGAAATGGTGAGACTGAATTGATTGTTGTTGGTGGTTAAACAGAGCAGCTGAAGAAGGTGGAGATGCCTGTTGTTGTTGATTATGTTGTTGCTGTGTCGGAATCGCGAACCCAGGTGGACCAAAGCCAGGAGGAGGAGCAGAAACAGTAGTTGGACTGCTGTTGTTACTACTTTCTCCACCCACACTATTACCATTTATATTCATATCACTACTAGTATTATTGTTATTTGTATTAGGAGTTGTAAACGGTTGTTGTGGCTGCATTGAGTTTTGAAATGGCGATCCTACAAATTGAAGATTCATGTGCTGTTGTGGATGTTGCATCATTCCAGGCGGTGGGTCAGTTCTCATAATCATTGAAGTATTATAACTTGGAGTAATCATGCCATTATGAAGACCAGCCACAGCTGAATCCATAGGATGGAATCGATGAAAAAGATGAGGCATATTTTGCGGGAAATGTTGATGATACGAGACTGAAGGGTCGTGGAATGGCATATACATATTTCCGAAATTTCCCATAGCTGTGCGTTGGGGTACATGTTGTCTTTGCTGCTGTTTTTGTTCTGGTGGCTGCTCATCTGGTAATAAGAATTCAACCCCTGGACTCTGATTCAAACGTCTAGTAGTCATTTGAAATAATACTTCATCCTCATCTCTTTGTGCATCCTTCACTTCGAAAAACTCTGAAAAATAGTACGAATATTTATTTATACTATTATTTATTTTAAATCTATTATAATTATTCAAGCAGAACATTAAATATAATATAATAACCACATTATGTATGCGTAACACATAGTATAATCGAGATCATGAGTAGTCAAGCGTACACGAATAAAAAAAACAAAATAAAAATCTGAGTATATTATTGATCTCTCAAAATGAATACCAAAATGTTAAAATAAATACATTGGTAATCTACGAAATAGCTTTAAACTGTTTAGCTAAACCTAACAAAAACAAGTGAAGCAGAAACGTTAGCATTTAAAATTAAATGACGTTACACACTATATAAACTACTATGTACAATGTACACTATAATAAATTGGCACATAATTCATTTCCATGTGTTGCATTTAGATAACTAAGGATGTACCTAACATTTTAAACGTTAATTTTTGATAATTAATATCGTTGCTCAGATATTAATATACTTACATATCTCGAGAAACTACATTACATTTCTATCGATATTCTAAAGGCAACAGAGCGGTAGCATAATACCGTTTAAAAGTCATTTACGTTTTCTCGATAGTCTATCGTATTTTCATATGTCAGTAGTTAGTTTCAGTTGCTATCTGATGATATTTTTAATTTTTAATAATGTATACAGTGAAATTTCCTTAAAATAGAATATCTTGGAAAACACACTAAAATTTCGTCCCCTTACATAAAAATCAGATATATGTAGATAAGAGATTTTTTCCTTCTTGTACATGAAGATTTCACTGTACAATCAAAGCTACTTTCACCTCTGCTGCCCAGGGACGAATTCAGTTTCATAAAAAATGTATAAGTTCCAAATCTTAATCGAATGTATGCTGTTTACAAAAACCCGTAATTGGTCATGTTAGCATGAATGAGGTAAAATATGTTAAACAAAACCCCAGGCGAAAGAGGTTTGATCAAAGACCAAAAAGGAATAACAAAATATGGGCAGGGAATTAATTTAAAACCAAAACAACTACAAGAAAAGTAATAATAAAATAAAATCATTACTCCCACAGACTGTGTAGCATACATATTACATATCAAACATATTTAATTATACATTACACTCTAGCGATAAGAATGAGAAAGCTATAAATTAAAAAGAGAAAAGTAGAAACTTTTATACTGAACGCTAGAAAGTACAGTCTTACTAATTTGATAAAATGCAAGAATGTAACTTAAAATCTTTATCTACAGACTACCCGTGTAAAGAAGTATAAACATGCCAACTAATCCTCATTTTGCAAAAAATCAAAAAAAGCCTCATCAACTAAAAAACAGTCACATTAAACTCCATTGATACGTCTATTATAAGTCTTTTTGAATTTCAAAGTCGAAGTTTTACTAACGAGGGAATTCGTCTTCATTTGGTAAAGTAAAATTAGGCCGGTCCGAAACTTGTTGAGAGCCAGCAAGTTTTTGTAATACGTGAGCATTACCATCAGGAGAAGGTTGCTTATTGTTATTATGCACATTTTCATTTTGATCCCTGCTGCTCT
This sequence comes from Sminthurinus bimaculatus, assembly GCA_034698285.1. Classification (NCBI taxonomy): domain Eukaryota; kingdom Metazoa; phylum Arthropoda; class Collembola; order Symphypleona; family Katiannidae; genus Sminthurinus; species Sminthurinus bimaculatus. The sequence continues at coordinate 8,648 of JAQIVE010006158.1, read as the reverse complement.
CATTCTGTTTCTGGCCTGTTTCCTCTCCAATTTTTTGATTCGACTGCAATGTATTGTTAATTTCAGTGAGTGCAGTTGTTTTGGTAGGCCTGCGATTGCTCTTCTCTCTATTCTTGGACTTTACAGTTTCATTGACAAGATCAACAAGAGTAGGAGCAACACCTAAAAAAAGATAATACAAAGTAATAATAAAAACACATTTGCTTTTTAAGTAAATCTCACGTTCGACGAATAATCTAAAAGATGAAGAGAGAAAGGAAAAAAGTAATAAGGCCCTTACAATTACGTGCAAAATGCCCGATTTTCTTGCAAATTCGACAAACACGCTCCAACGGTGGGCTTGCAACTGATATTAATTTTGGATCCGTAAAAAAGTCCTAAATATAAAACAATTTGAAGTTTAAAATCAAACACACGAGATTCATCTACATTCAGTGAGGAACAGTATTGGTGTTTGGGAATGCAATTATGATGATTGATTTTCCAATACTCATAAATATGAAATATTATGTATTGCAAGGATACTATTACAAAGCATAAGTAAACCTTACCAGCCAGTTCATATGCTTTTTCAGTACACTCGAATCATATGATGTGTGAAAAACTTCTCTCAAATGTTGAAACGTCTTCAAAATGTGTACACTCACTATGAACAAATATTTGTTATACATTATCTACATAGTATGTGGCATGCATGTTTTGTAATTTAATGTTATGTCTTTCTCTTACTTCGACGAGAAAGTCCAGACCCAAGATTATGATTCTTCTCAAACGGATCCTCAATAGCAATAGCATCAGTGAGCCACAACTTAGATAAGCGTGTTAAAGGAGCGAATTGGCTATTTTTTCAAGAAAAATTTCAAAAAAATGCTTTTTAGGTGCCTCAAATTCCTTCACCGTTAAAATAACATTACACGGATAAAGCATGTTTAATATCATTTTTTATATTGTTTCAAAAAGGGGAAATCTTCAGCGAATTGTAAAACTTTATTAGATTTTACAGTACCTAATACTAACAACGTTTTCATCGAAATTAAAAGTTTCCGTATAGTAATTGAGAAATCCCAGCCATAGCTCGCTCAAGGACTGTCGATTTCTGCCGTATAATGGCCATACATGATGCTATAAGACAAAAATATTTAAAAAACCATATAGAGCATCACGCATAACTCGAATGGTTTTAGTACAGCTGCTTATATTATACTAACAATAAGAATCGAACGTGATACATAACTCGGTTGCTGACGCATTGAATATGTGTTGTTTTCGGTGTAGAACATATACTTTTACATAACTTTGATATTTGTAGTGTAAAAAACGTACCAAATTTTTGATATCCTTAAAATACTGCACATCGCATCCATCAACAATAATTGGTTGAAGAGTGTCACGACAGAGCTTTCAGGAGAAATAAACACACAATTTGTAATGTAGCCGCATACCTAATATTAGGTTACGTGAAGTAATCGTTTTCATGCAAGTGTGTCACTAGGATTTTATATGTACAATTCGTAAATGTAAATTCAAAATTTGAATTTACTCCTTGAAATGTGCTTTATACCTCTTGAAGAACAGGCAGAACTGGAATAGGTAAATGCTGGAAATAATGAATGATCATAAGCACGTATCCATAGCTAGACAGAGATCCTCGAGATGCGTCAGATATGTCACTACGACACGAAAATACAACAACAATTGAAAAAAATTAGTCTTTTGTGGTTCCATACAATTCAAATGCAAATAAAATCAGTTTAAACTCCTGATGATATGTTTATAACTTTAAAATGAAACAATAATTAGAATTCTTACCATAGTTTAGTTAGTTTTTTCACAAAGCACCCAATTATCTAGTTCAAAATATAAAGACAAACGTAACTTTGCCGCTAATATTACGTTAAGTAAATTGCAAAATCGGATATGGCTCATAATTTTTAAGTTTTACATAGACATGGAATAATTCAGAGAATGTATACCTTTACTCTAACATCGACCTCTTCAGCGTACGTTCTTAATAAATGCGTATTGTGCATCGCTAATGTGTTATACAGACTAATGTCCCCTTCTAAATCGTATTCCTTATGACGAAATTTAATGATAGGAACCTTAGCCGATGGAATAGCGATAACCTCTTGGAGAAATTTAACTGCAAACAGTTTTTAATAAAAAAAAATTATTTCGTATTTAGTATCCATACTGATTTTTTCATTTTTCTCACATAGTAAATCAGACAAGTATTTAGATATACTTATCTAGTCATAATGGTCTAGTATTATGGGACACACATAAATTGATAGGAATTGACACGTAGAATTAACTGTACAAAGAAATGTAAGTGGCCTAAAATCTACCAATAATAATCATGCGACTAAAATTAAATGTTTTTATTGCAGATATATTATGATTATACCTGTTTTTAGTTTTTCCTCTATTGTTCTTAAGATGTTTATTCCATTTACTCCTTCAGTCTAAAGAAGAAAAAAAACACAACACTCAATTACATTTTTTCACATACAACAATGCACTATTGATGAAACAATTTATGTTTTTTGAAGCAACAAAATAACGATAGAACAAGGCAAGAAAAATGCTTTCTTAATAGATTGTATCAGTTTTTACCTGGCTAGAGGGACCATTACGGAATGTTAAACAAATATCAATATCCGACGAATGGTTTCCAAATCCATTATAAGTCGATCCGAACATACCTAGCTCAAGGTCAGGGTACAAGGGTAGTAAAACTTCTTGTAATTGCTCAATAATCTTCCGACGAATTTCAGCGTCGTGTGCATTCAGAGATTCCTCTTCATAATTTTCCAAGAGAACATCATTCAGAAGTCGAAGAAAATCTGGGGTTGCATTCATTACTGGTTTAATTCCAGGTAAAATTTCATCTGGGCAATCTGATTTTAAGTGACCCTCCCCTCCGCAGGATTTACAGATAACCGGCGGTTTTACTCCATTTTGAAGTAATTTCTTGTCAAAATTGTATTCCAGTAATGATTCAGGAAACATAGTTTCAAAGACTTTAGCATCATCGACAAGTACATATGTCTTTCTTTCGTTGTCGTTTCCAATAAAATTACACATACGCACTTTAATAGAAGCAAGTTCGGGTGTGGGAAAGTTTTTAAAATTCTTATGTTTTGTATTTTGGACCTCTTCTATTAAGCTAATTGGATCCCATTTTGGGTTTGTGATTTTCTCCAAATGTTTATTGACACTGTTCGAAGTATTACTGTTATTAGTTTTACTCAGGGTAACAACTCTGTGAAACACCTGGTATTGACATTTTTCTTCGTTCTCCATTGAAACAATGCCTAAGAAATCAATCAAGATTGGAAATTTATCACTATTACTACTCTCCTGTTGATTGATTGGAATATAAATATTCATAAACCTAACCACATGCTAATACATGCAAATAAAATGTTACGATAACTACAAAGTGAAGCCTTACCGTCATACAATGGTCCTCGAATCGTCCTTGGTAAACCAAAGTACAGGTAAGTAAAAACTTTAGGTTTTACAAAATAAAAAAGGTACATAAGATTCGTGTTATGATTATGTCTCATGTGTAAGACATGAGTATACTACATGACATCACACAATACTCATGTGTGAACTTAAATAACCAATATTTAAAAGTTATAAATATTAATAAAATGAGGAAGAAAAGGGAAATATGTAAGGTATACTTACGAAAACGTTCAAGAATATATTCACACATTCTGTTATTTGACATACTAAAATAGACAAAGAGAAAGCAAGAAAAATATATGGTTAGAAAAGCCTTCCCATACAAATCATGTACATATAGTCCTTAATGTACCATTTCAGAAGGGGATGTCAGCGCTTTCATATTACATACCTTCTTGATAGATTCGATTTTGGAATCACAGGATCTTCGACAGAGAGTTTTCTATTCCAATATTTATCGGACCGATACACAACTTGTTGGGATATTGAGACTACTAGCTCCCTATAGTTAAATTCTAATGCCCAAAATCGAAGCATCTCTAACCATACCAAACCAGGTAACTTTTGAACACTCGGAGTCCAATATCTTCTGGATTCCTGAGAACCTACAACGAAATTAATTAATTTTACAAATTACAGTATATCCAGTGTAGATATTCGGAAAATTAACAACATTAATCATTAGACATATAAGGTATATGATATACATATAATAAGAACTGTATAATAGGCAATTTGGAAAACTATTTTAACATTTTTAGGGTCAATATACATACTTGCATAGTCTCTGTATTTATCATCATCAGGTTCTTCTTTACTCAAAAACCGAATATGATGCAGATTTGGTAATATGTTAACTTGCTGCATATAGTACAAAACCATAACAGTAAATGCATGTGGTGGTAAAGAGCCTTTGTCCTGATTGTCAATTTCACAAAATTTCGCCCATACTCTAAACGCGATAACTAACGGTCGAACCAATGGACTAATTTTAACATATTCAGCAAAGAGTCTTGCTGTTTCTACACCAGCATTGTTATTCATACTGAGAATCACTTCACTCAGACTTTCCCTTTCTATCAAATATATCGTCGCTGATTTAGATGAAACCATTTTTTTTACTTCCCTGCAATGGAAACGTAAAATAAAAAGGTAGAGTTAGATTATATATTATTTGATCATGACCGTATGTATATTATAGCATTTGCATTACATAATAACTAAAATTACATGTTACGGAAAATTTTGTATGTATGTAAGTACTTACAAAGAAGAGGGATGATGTTGAAAAAACAGGAAAAGTTTTTCTGCAAAACAATTAAACTTTATATGACACAAGGTAACACTCAATAATTGAGAATAAAACATTTGATGGAGAGGATAGTTAGGATAAAATAATAAAGAAGTTACGGTATAGTGCTGATTTGTTGAAAAAAATAACTTGGAATATAAATCATAAAAAGAACTTTGTTTTACTTTTTACTTACGTAAAATTTCAAAATTATCTGCAGCTGACGGCTTGACTTCTGCAGAATTATCGTTACTTGTGTTCATACTAATATTTATATTAATATCAGAATCTTTAAATCCTAATGAACTATAAGACGATCCAAAGAGAGTAAGTGTGCATCCGATATTTGCTGCCTTCAAATCCTCGTTCAGTCTAGCAACATACTCCTTGCGTCTTGCCACTTCGGCTTCTGATATCGCATACTGTTCCATTATCGAATCCAAGAATCGACCAACAGACATACAATGCGAACGAGAGGGCTGTGGTATTCTAACCCGATATAACAAAACAGTTTATAAATACCGTCATAGATAGTCTAACTAATAGACATACACATAGAATAGTATATATATTCTAAAAATTGAACACAGTCTTACCTCTCTAGTGTATACTCTAACTTCTTCATCTATAAATATACAGAAAACAAACAATAAACTCAATTTAGAAATAATATACAGCTTACATAACATGTGACATTTAAACCTGATAAAAATTAACTGTGTACTCTCTAGTACTTTTAAAACTTGAATCGACAGAAAGACAAAGTCAAATAAACAGTTACATGTGCATGTATGTACACTTACAAATTCAAAAGCTGAATGTCGAGGACCCAAAATATGATGAACGCATGCATAAATTGAATCCAAATGATAATTACAGCTATTACAAATAAATTTAGCTTTCGGAAATTTTGAAGACCTCTGAAAAAAAAATTTGTTTAAGCAATTAAATAAGGATTAACTTTTTCATTCTTTTGTAACTACAAATAAATACAAATATATTATGTAAGTATGACAAATGTTGTAATCACTAATAATTGATGGCTATTTACTATCAATATGACACACAAAATAAAAAACAACCTTGCTCAGGATTTCAATGCCATGTGCTGATAGTATTTTTTTTAATGATTGACTAGGAGTTGCACCGTTTCTCTCCCTATATGCATGATCAACTAACATGTCAGTCTCTTGACGAAGATCTGCAGGGCATTCAGGTCGCTGCAAAAGTTGTACCAAAGTCTCACTTGATACCGTTGACGATGACACATGAGTAGTAGTACTAGTGGTCGCCGAAGTGGCTGAAGGGATAGTATTTCGATTGACAGTTGCTGGTTGATGATTTTCTTGTACAGGAATTGATTTCACCGCTGGTTTTGTTTCATTCTTATTTCCTTGTAGGGGTGGCTGTGGCTGTTGTTGTTGTTGCTGCTGCTGCCCTATCGGTCTTTTCAATTCAGTCCGTTCTTTGAGAACCTTTGTACTGTTTTCTGAGGGTTGTATTGATTGATATTGTTGTCCCTTTCTTGTTGCTGCCACGGTTGGCATAGATGATGAATTTGAAGTCAGTTTATTATTATGATGTTGTAAAGATGATGACACTTCCTGTTGCTTTTCTTTTTTCTTAACTTCAACCCCACTTGCCTTGACCTTGACATTGTATGCATTATTCGATGCTGATCTATTGACATCAGTGTAATTGCCGGAATTCACACTATTATTGCTGCTCCTTTCAGGTAACTCATCTAGTTTTAATAATTGTAAAAAAAGAATTTCAAGTATTTATTTACTTATCTTTTTTCCAATATAAAATAATAGAAACCATTATTCTTACTTGGAATCGTTCTGCTTGTTCTTGGAGGAGAATCAACTGTGTCAACTTTTTTAGAGATTGGAGGTATTTTAAGTAACAGTTGAAGTTCATGTCCCAATCTTAATTCCTCCATTCTGAAGTCGTCGTCCCCTGTAAATACACATAAAATGTGTAACAAAAAAGTATAACATACATATTATAACATATTGTGAAACCACTAAATGCATTATACGCCTGTACATCATCACATATTATTCAATAATTCATAATCTATAATAATACGCACTCTTTTAAAAAGAGCCTTTTTGCGTAACATACTATACGAACTAACTACTACTACCACATAATATATCATACAGTTATCAATTAATAAGTATGTACAAATTTTAGCTTAATTTCTTCTAACAAAATCACATCGATTAAAAGTACAACCAAACCATGCAAGCGATTGCAATATTTAACTACTAAAATACATTTAAAATTCAAAGAACCTTAGGATTCCTTATAGCACTGGTCCAATTGTTTTTAACTCATTTGTATTTGAACGACGATAATGTTCATAATAATTAACGATTATTATGGAGCAGTGTTTAATCTTGTCACTCACTCATGTAGTATGATAACTTAAAAATACTTTAACTTCACTAATGTTAAAATTTAAAGGCATAAAGTTGATGATGACGCATGTCGCATGTCAAAAATTGGTCTAAAAACAAAACAACACACAAATTAAGCACTAAATAAACAACGATAAAAGATTGATATCCAGATATTATTACTATATGAGTTTAATGAGTTTACTTTCTTTCTGCTTCTCTACCGAGTCTACTAGTCAAAAATGCAGTCGTAAATAATTCTTTATACTTAAAAACAGTCAGTTGCCGTGTCCAATCTGTCCATGTTTAGAACAGTAAATAATACTACTATGATTAGTAGTAAAGTACTGCCATTATTTAAAGGATATAGTATAATAGTCGAAAAAATACACAACTTAGAATTTTAATGAACTAATACCTATAATACTTGAGTGCAGTACAAAACAGTAAATGTTGTAAATACTTAAAAACTGTAGTTATCGATATTTACGTAAGTAGTGTAAGTAAATATCGAGAATCGAGACTGTCTCTGTTGGTGTTCCGTCGTCTGTGTCTCCGAAGACTGTGTTTGAAAAATGTATCAATTTTCCCCTTTTTTAGTATCCCTTCATGCATCATGAGAATATCGAGAGTTTTTAAAGGTGTTTCACTTTTATGAATAAAACGTGTTGTGTGCCTTGTGCCTTTTTACCTTTATTTTCGGGGCACAATTAAGAAGTACAAGTAACTCATATTATTATTATACTTATTACTTATTTAATAACACGATCCTTTTCATGACCAGACAATGAGTGCTTCATATGTCTAGAGTTTCTTTAGTATAACTTCCCTTCTCATTGGTCTATAGTTATACCTATTATATTTACAAGAAGTTGTAGGTCTAATCGTAAGTGACCCTTAGTAAGGGCTTAACTCACAATCAGCTTATAGTAATACATGTACATAGTATGTAATTTTATCCAAAAGGTCACCGAACTTTCCTCTCCTTTATTCCACACATCCTAAAAGTATAAGTAGGTATAGAGAAAAAGGAAGAGAACATTCAGCAACAATGAAAACAAAACCACACATTGATATTTTTAGGTACAAGTGTACTACACTTTTCATTTATTTCTGTAGTGAATAGCTACATAGGTAAATAATATTGTTACAAATTAAAATAGAATATTATATACTTATGAGTTTCTTATAGATAGCATAATTATTACATAATATATCATATATATGACCGTTCTCGCTTTCGTCTAATAAATTTTTCATAACACAATTACTTTCATTATAATTATCATATTATTATTATCAACATAAATGAAGTTCAAAAAAAAAAACGTGTAGACTGTAGACATTGGAAGTGCATTACATGGGCATATAACATATTAAATTAAATAAAATAGTATGACGAAAAATGGGGAGAGATATGGTGAGGGCAAAACTTCCTCTGTTCTCATTTTGTCCTTCCTACAGATCTATAC
>JAQIVE010006157.1:0-11903 GCA_034698285.1 Sminthurinus bimaculatus | reverse complement strand
ATACATATATTGTATATTCACAGTGCGTCTCCCATTGACTGACTTTATTTATCCACTATATGCTTCACATCATGTATGTACATACGTATATGTATGGACAAGAATAATATGTATCCCGTTAATACATACATGTGTGATGTGATGTGTGTGTTCACCGTACACCGTTAATAAGATCCGACAAATGTAAGCCTCTTTCCCAAGGACCAAGACGAGTTTTTCTTTTCCTATAATGTATCCATCTATTAACTATGTATCTATTCTATTCTATTCTATTCTATGCACAGCATATTATGGACAGACATCAAGCTCCCATTGTATTTACACATTTTTTCCCGATAAAAGTTAGATCCTGTGGCCCTACTTTCAATATTATATTCGAAATCATTTTTTTAGTTCCAATTTCAGACCAACACCTTTTCCACCTTTGCAAGAGAATTTGCATGTAACAAAAATTAAAAATGAACTTTGCCCACTATTATTTCAATTTTTTCGGTAAAATCTTTGTCCCTCTTATGTATACAGTGTATGTAATTGCTGTATAACATAACATAACCTAACACTTGATATTTGAGACTTAATATTGATAATAACCTGTAAACTAGGCGGTTATTTTGATTAATGAACGCTGATGTTGACTTGGCACTCTGCAAACAATGAAAAAGGTCTGAAAAAAGTTGATTAAATAATGCAATAATAATATGATTCTGTTAACCTTATTCTTCCTCCCATATTCCTCCTTTACATAATTTACACCTTTTACTTTGCATGTGTAAAGTTGGTGATAATTATTACATACTACATACATAGTACATAGTATTATGTGTGTGTCTAGTGTCTAGTCATAACCCCAACTTCCCACAATTTTTTCGATTTTTTATGTAATAATTACAGCGTACAATGTTTCTACATAAAAATGAAAGAAGAATGAATTATTTAATTCTGGAAAACGGAAGCTTGGTGGGTCGGCCCACATCAGAAGAAGAAAAAGAAAAACTAAAGAAAAACAACGGGAGAAAAAAGAATAAACTCCAAAGGAAAACGCGTCCTGCGTCTCCCTTATTAAAAATTAAAATGAAAGGTCAAAAAAATGTTTTCACAGTTGCATTCAGAAACGAACGAGTCATATAAATATGAGTTTAATCAACTTGCTTAATATTGAATTTTAAATTATGCCTTTTAACCGTTGTTTGATACTTTTTAATGCTTAAATGGTGAGTTTAGTCATGTCCATGTCCATGTCAATATCCATATACTTGTCCTTTTATTTACCTTGACGAAAGAAATCAATTCACACTGTCTTTCTATATGTACACTATATCTGTTTTCCATGTACATATTATCTAACGTAATAATATTATGTTTCAATCCCCTAAATGTCCCCCTTTAATTTGGAATGGTAAAATTATGCTAATTTATCTCCATCCTCCATACAAAAAATACATAATATTATTATATTTTTATTACCATTATGACCTGCCATAATAATAGTGTTTAAAAAGTTTAAACATTCTTTGTCTGTTCTGTTTTGTCGTCTCAACTCTTCAGCCCTCGTCTTTTTCTTGTGTCTTCTGTCATCCCCATGTTTCAAATTAAAATTCAAAGGCTGAACCGAGACTAATAAATAAATAAGATGGAATGGCAGAGGAGGACTCCCCTTCTTTATTTAAAAAACCGTCTGTCGCTCTCTCACTCTAATTGTTGATTATTATTACTGACCAAACCATTTTGCATCTGGCGTACTGTACTGTACTGTACTGTAATGTAATGTACGTAACATATGCATGGTATGGCATTGTTCTCTCCCTAAAAATTCCTTAAAAGAAAATGTTCCATCTTTGCCCAACTACAAAGCAAAGGTATGGTAATGGCAATCTAATGTGTAACAATAACCCAAAAACCTTGGCTAAAAGAAGAGTAGGTATGTGATGAAGACAAGACGAAGAAGAAGAAGATGGAAAAGTCTATATGGGATCGTTCATTTTCATTACCATTCGTTAATGGCAATCTGTTCCGTTGTAATATGCTATTTTCTGTATTCACATGTATGTATGCACACTATAAGTATTTTGAGGGGAAAAAGTTCACAGTGCAAAACTCTGTGTAAAATGGGTCTGTATTATAATATAATTTTTAGTCCTAGTCATCTAGCCTAATAGATTTTCAGGCCTTACCCAAAATCCAAAGCCAAAGGAAGATATTGTGTTACATCATCTAATCATCCTCCTGCTCGAATCTTTCTCAGCGTCATTATCATCGACTCAAGCCGCACCAAAAGGATTTTTTAACATCATGGCACAACGCACAAAAATGTTATATAAAAAATATAATACACTTTTTTGCAATAACATAATGCTGATAATGGTAATACGTAATACGAATCGTATTTAATAATTGCAATGGAACCTCGTTTAAACTTTTTCATAGTCAACCAACCGACTTGGCCAATTAAACTGTATTTTGCACCTCCTTAAACTCTTTCACGCTTCACCACAAACAACGAAAACATCATCATCCTCTGCTTCTTATTTCATATGTACTCCCATCATCAGCCTTATTATATCATTTCATTACCATAATACACACTTATTATTGTGTTTGAAAAAAATGCAACAGGCTCAAAATTAAATACTAATTGAAATTGAGGCAGGTTCAAAATCGTTATTTATTAATACGAGGAAAACTTGTAGAAAAAACTAAGAAATGTTTTTTATATCAATTCGGATGGATTTGAAAAAATCTTTTTTTATATTGAAATGCTAAAATTGAGATAATAAACATGTCATGTGTATGATTACTACCAACAATTATTATGCAATAAAATCTTGCACTAGAAGAGTCAAGCGATTGAGAGTGGGCGAGGAATTTATTACGTTTTTTGTCCGTGCTCTATATTCTAAATCGGTACGTTATTGTTATGCAATCTTAATATTTATGAAGTGAGATGATGATGAGCACAGCAGAAAAAGAAGCCGCACCATTAAACCAAGATGATGCGAAGCAATTGAAGTGCATTTTTTTCTTTTTGGGTATTTTATATGATGATTTTTCTTACACACACACATACCTATGTGTGTGTGTGTGTTCTCCATCCTTTTTGTGGTGAATATGAATATAATTTGAAGTGACGTGAGGTTGTACCTACATGAGAGATGAAAGGAGGCATAGTGTCAATGAATTTCAATTCTCTCTCTCTTTCTCTCATTTTCTCATCTTGGGTGAATTTATTTCATGTTGTGAAACCTCTGTACGCTTTTTTTGCTTTGTTTTGGGTTCGGTTTTAAAAAATGCACAATGTAAATTGTATTGTACGTTGTATACACGAAAAGTTGTAGGTGTGTTCGCCATCGTCTATTACAATGGTTTGTTGTGTAACTTTGTTTTGTTTTCAATGTATGTACATTTTTTGAGGTGGTTTGACTCGACTTGGTTTTTTAATACCTCCACTTGACTCGACTTGACTTTATTCAGCACTACTTGTTTCAAAGCTTCAACTGATGGTGACTGGTCATCACACTGATACTACGTATTATATTATATACGCAACATTGTCCGTCGTTGTTTCTTTACATAATTGAATAAACTTTGTACGCGTGTATATTTAAATGAGGAGTTTCAATAAATCCTGAATAAAATTTGCATCATCGCCATTTCGTTTGCATGCTCATTCTGCAAGTTCGTGAATAAAAATTGAGAATGTTTTGTGAGTTTAAAGGTTCAAAATTTGGTCGTGTAAAACAGGAAGATTTCACACAAAAATGGCCTCACTGTAGCAAAAATCCTTGTTGTATTTATTTTACCCATTATTTTATAATAATCTCATCGCGTTGCTGCGTTTCTGAATAGGTGATAATTTTATAGCAAAAAATGATGGGTTCGCTTGTCTTATTTTATCGGGTGTTTTTAATTGAAAAAACCACAAAATTCTATCTCAATGTGCTGAATTGTCCCTTGAAGCACTTTAAATTCCTCCAACTACAATTCATGTAATTGAGTTGGATTCTATGCATGAACTTGTAAATGTAAAATGTCCGTTATAGCTTTTAAAGCTAAAATTAATTTTAAAGGACCACCCCAATAGACGTGTTCACAATAACAATTATTTGCATTGTTTCAATCGCCTAATTTGCCAGTTTGTCACACGACTGTACAATGTACAACTTAAAATGTGGCGTAGGCATCTTTGTCACCAAAGAATGACAAAAATCGTGATGTGAACACCTCCACGTCAACTCCCGAAATTCCACCATAATAAATCACTAACGAGTAATGAATACATTGTATTGAGCAAACTGTAATAAGGAAATAATTTTTGGACATTCATATAGGTATATACACACACGCACATCGATGTTCTATTAAGCATTGGACTAACAAAACAAAGACCATGTCGAATCTGGTCAGTTGCGGTCAATAAAGGATTAAAATTTGCAAGTGTCTCTACTACAACATTCATACTAGATAAATATACAAAAATAAAGGTTTAATTACAAACAGAGACAAGACAAAGATGAAGAAGACGACCATGTCATGTTTAAGACTTAATGGCTGCATTAGATGTCACGTTTTCTTCCTCATACTTTTAAAACAGAAGTACCTAGACAGTGTATGGGAGTACATATGTACATTGTATATTATGGAATACTTATGGAGGAGAAGAGAATGAGCGTGTCACACAAAGTTTTGTCCCTTCCCACGACGACGTGATTTTATCATCATGCTCAATTACGATTATACAAGGAAGGAGTCTGTCTGTTTTTAATTTAATTATTTCCCTGTATGCACACAGCACATCATTTTGTACAATACATTGTGAATGAACGAGATTAGTCCATACGTCAATATATTATCTGTACTCAAGCACACATGCAATACAGGGAAGAGGGGAGAAGACAGCAGTAGAAGTTCATCAAAGATTGAGCACCTGTTAAACTTCACCGTCTTCGTCACATTCCCCTCTTTTCTTTTATCTATATGTATGTATAAAAGTATGTGTGCTTTTCTTTCACCCTCAGAGGGTAGTCTCTCTCTCTCTCTCGTCTCTATTTGTAAAGGTGGCTGGCTGGTTGGTGGTGTAATAAACCCCGGTGAACATGTCCTGTTATGGCCAATACTGTTGTCTACATCCTTGTATCAGTATTATCACGAGGAATTCATGGACTGGAAAACGTGCTCCAAAGCACGCTTCGCTTCTTCTTCCATCTCAATCTTAATCTCATCCTCACTGAGTTCAACATTGAACTTTATAATGTTACATAGTTTTCTCCAAGTAAAAATGCTGCCGTATTATAGAGCTTTGGCATGGGCTAATGAAACTACGTGTATGTATATCCTTACTCCGTAAACATTGGTTTTCCTCCAAAATTTTGGACTTTAAAATAAAATAACTGTTTAAGAATGAATAAAAGCTATAGTTAATAGTTAGATAGCTAGCCGATGGTCAAACTGGCTAAAGCTTAATAAAAGACATAATTACAAAATCCAAATGCCAAACTTCCCTACAGTAAATGTGAACTCAAAAGCTCAAACTTTGCCAAATTATGCACCTACATGATGCTTGTACATGTATTTTTATTGTACAATGTACACATAGAAAAATCCTTGGTGTAGAAAAATGAACAATGCATTAATAAGTACTGTACTGTACTGTACTGTTCTATACTTTTCTGTAGATATACGATATACAAGGACTTTTTCTATTTATTTGTCATGCATAAAAATCAAATGTGGTTTGCATTTGCTTTTTTATGCATTCACTGACCAATAACCAGAGCAGAACCATGTGGATTTTCTTACCCGTCCTCTGCATCTCCTTTTCACGTTCTTCCTAATAAAACCCTTTTCCCATCTTATTCTTATGTGACTCCTTCTTTTTTTCTCCGTTTCTATTGTATTGTGATTTTGGGAGCAAAAGTTTTTTCACCATTGTATGTATTATATCTAGTACTTGAACAGCATTCCTTAAAAGTGCGTTTGCATCACTTTAGTCTCAATACGATACATCCATCTACACAAGCTGAGAAAAGATCATGCATGTGTATGTATGTATGTATGGATGGATTTAATTCATGTGGATAATGAGCTGGGTCTAGCTGAGTCTCTCATTGTGAATTTATGCAGGATCTCAAGTTTTTTTCTATCCCCGTGAACTCATGTACATATATTATGTACAAATTAAAAATACCAGCAGACGATTAACTATTAAGTCATCTCCCTGTAAATGGTGAAGTAATCGAGACGAGATCGTGCAGGCAACAAATACGTATACTGAATACATACTGTGTACAAAGCACAATAGAAAAACACAACGCAGCATCACATCGAGTCGACTTGACCAGTGACCAAAGACCAGAAAACCAGAGCTAAAGTTTGATTTGTGCCGTAATACACGCTTTTTTGCGTTGGCGTATAATGCGTACTCTAATGTGTAATAAAGACTCGTGTAATGACAAGAGTTTTTTATCCTCCCGACTCTCTCATTACACATAAAAATCATCTGCTCTCAGTTTGACCAGACCAAAAACATTGAGAGCCAACTTTTGCATCTTCATCCTTTTGTAAAGACGTCTCAAACATCTCATGTACATACATATGTACACTGTACAGATTCTCCTGTTGCTCTCGGCCCTTTGTCCCCATATAGAAACACTAAAGCAGCACACGCATCTTTTTTATATGGAGCATTATATCATACTGTGGGAGCAATTACACCATATCTACTTACATTGTTAGTCGTTGTAAGGCATAGAGCACAGATACGGAGTCACCATCAACATGTGTTTTTCCTCGTCATAATCATAAATTTTTATATAATATTTAAAAAGATCAAGAAGACCAAGACGAGGCGGCAAAGGAAGAGCAGGAGGAGGAGGACAAACATATTT
Organism: Sminthurinus bimaculatus; assembly: GCA_034698285.1. NCBI lineage: Eukaryota > Metazoa > Arthropoda > Collembola > Symphypleona > Katiannidae > Sminthurinus > Sminthurinus bimaculatus. The sequence continues at coordinate 5,022 of JAQIVE010006157.1, read as the reverse complement.
ATGGGAGATGGCCAATGACTTGGTTTCCTTATAATTTGGTTCATTTTCTTCATTAGCCTCTTTTTTTGAGGATTTTCCCCTCATATTATTATTACTATTCGGAGGCTTAAATTACAGAGTAGAAAGATTGCCAAGGACAAAATGTAAAATAATCATATTATTTTTTGACAAGTTTCACTCAACCAGTCAAACCAATCTGTTTGTGTACAGATTGTACAAGATTTTCCAGAGATGACGACAGCTCGGTGAAATGTGAACTCAAGAGCGAGTTGTGAGTGCGAGTGACAAACAAGTCTATAAAATATTTTGTAGCTTCTTCTTTTAGTTTTATGCGTATTTTTCTTCTTCATTTTCAATAACGGTCCCCTCTCTTTCACTCATATTTTATGAAACAACTTGAGTGTTCAAGTTTGAACATCTTTCTTTCTTTTCTTTCAAAACTAAGTACATACACAAAGTCTTTCCAATGAAATTATCATCATGATAATAATAATAGTATGAAAATTTCATAGCATCTTCAGAACGAACTTTAACAATTGAAATATTATTCAAAATTCACTATTTCTGTAGCGCTTCTAGTATTTAGCCATGTGCATATGACGAAATCTTGTGTAAAATTTATATACCTACACATAAAATATAGAGAAGTGGATAGATGAAACTCACTCAACTCAACATTCAACTTGAAGCATAAATTGAAAAATATAACATTCAAAAATTCATATTTATATTATATTGTACCATTTTATTTGGGTGACTTGCAAAACACGAAAAAAAGCTCCTCCATTTTTTCTCCTCAATGTCCCAAACCCAGAGTTTTTCTCCCAAATGTGAACACAGGAGGAAGTTTGAAGCTTGATGAACAAGCATAATTAAAACGGTTCGGATTCGCCTCACTATTACATTTACATTATCATTTTTATTATGCCAAGAGAATCAAAATACTGTAAACACTTTTTTATACAGCAAATAAAGGAAATATATAGAAGAAAGGCGACGACGGAAAAAATCATATTATTTTTCGTTTTCAACCTTTTCAGGAATTTGAGAGGAAATAAAAACGTAGATTTTTACCAATTCTCTCTATTTGCTTTCCCTGAAATTCTATTGTTAATTTATGACTATTTGTTGGACTTGTTAGTTTTCCTTTTAGTTTATAAGGAAGGAAATAGATATACATTTATGTAGATTTCTCCTCCATTTTCATAACGTATAAAACAAACTGATCCAAACATCGGTATATAGTTTATGCACGTTTTCTTGCCAGGTGCGAGAAAATTCAATGGAAAACAAAGGAGCACAAAAAAATATTTTTGTACAGTTTTGTTCCATGTCCAAGAAAATTTAAAATGAATCCAAGCTCCAAATTGAGCATTAAATAGGAGAAACATTGGAACATAATTTAACAGCATTAAATATGGAGTTTCGATCCTATCCCAGTCTCAAAGTCCGAAACTATAAACCAATGTAAAAATTGAAATCGTAAGTAAACTAGGTGAGAATGAGCATATGTATGTACTTGTAATTTCCTAAGAAAGTTTATAAGCTACCTAATACATATTAGACAATAAGTAATAAAGCAGAATAATAAAATACACTTTGTTTGTGTGTATGATTTGATGACTATGGCGTTGACTGTGCGTGCTAATGAGTTTCTATTTCTTCCGGACACTACCTATTCATACTGAATAATAAAAAGCAAAAAACATTGAATTCACGAACAAAGTTTGATAAACTCAAGAATGAGCGGGACATTTTTTTCTCCACTGTCCAACGTGCGTTTCCATACGTCATAGAAATAAATACAATAATAATAATAGCATTGTACATAAGACATACATGCCGTTACTCATTTGCCCAGCCTCCGCCGGCTTCGCCGGCGGCAGGCTCCGTGAACCTCCGTTTTTAAATTTTAGCCTCCGGTGACCTCCGTTTTCGATTTTATCCTCCGTAAACCTCCGTTTTTGCATATAATTACCCAATTAACTGTGAATACCATGCAAAATTGCTATTTTTGTGCGTAATAGGCACCATTTGGGGTCAAGCCCTAAATGTCGTATTTTTTATCCTAAAAATGCAAAAACAGGACATGTTTAGGCCGAAGTCTATTCCTTTAGTATGGCCTGATGCCCAAGAAAATTTTTATAAAGAATTTTATTGGGCTGCCTGCAGAAAATTAAGCCAAAACATTTTGGTGAAAATTACGACTCCAAATAATTCGGACATTTGTATCCGAACATTTGAGTGTAATTTTCTTCCTAAAAGTTTTGGATCAAGGTTTTGCCAAAATCTTACGAGTAGCATGTGGAGGTCATTTGTGTCCGATCCGGATGAAATTTTCAGGGTTTGTAGAGAAACACCTCAGGACTTATCAGGAATTACTTATTACCAATACCTCGATCTAACGACCACATGATCATGAGATATTGCGGGCGGAGTTCAAATCTTGAAACAAATTTATCATTTTTGAACTGATTTTGTGCCGAAACTGGATGTCGCAGAGACAAATGTAAAAAAGGGCTAAAATCTACATGAATGGAATTATTTAAAAAAAAAGTTTTCAAAAAAATTTACATGCATCAGGTGTATCTTTAAGATAAAACTACACCTGATGCATGTAAATTATTTTGAAAATTTTGTTTTTTTAAAAATAATTCCATTAATGCAGATTTTAGCCCTTTTTTACATTTTTCTCTGCGACATCCAGTTTTACCACAAAATCAGTTTAAAAATGATGTTTTTTTTTCAAAATGTGAACTCCGCGCGCAATATCTCATGATCATGTGGTCGTTAGATCGAGATATTGGTACCACAGAAGTCCTGAAGTGTTTCTCTACAAGCCCTGAAAATTTCATCCGAATCGGACACAAACGACCTCCACATGCTACTCGTTAGCCTGAAAACGACTACTTTGCCGCTTGAAGTTTTGCTATTACCCCGAAAATGACTTTTGTACGGGGATCCATACTCATTGTGCATTTTGATATTTAAAAGTTTTTTGGCCTGTTCTGGTCAAAACTGCCGATTTCAATAAAACTTAAAAGGAGTACCTAAGTCTGTCCCAGGGATTCGATTTCTTAAATTTTATGCCTAAAATCCGAATCGATCGTCAAAATTAACTCATCGGCCCTGCTGGCCCAAATCTGTCGAAAACCGGAATACTTTTGTAATACCTGGTTTTTTAGTGCCATTTAACCATGAAGGCAGTCTTCAAAATTGATTTACAAGCGCACGGAGACTTTGAATCCGACATTGACGGTTGTGAATTTTTACCCGCCGACCTGAAGCATAAAAAAGTGGGTACTTTGACCACTGGGTTAGTGGGTCAAAAGTCAGTCAAAAGTCACAGTAGTTATCAATTTTTAATGATTGCTCTAGAATCAATTTCGAAAACTGCCTTCATGGGTAAAATATGCACTAAAAAACCGGTTTTTACAAAAGGATTTCGGGTTTTGGCGGTTTTTTTTATACCCGAATCGTCAGGAAACAAATCAGGCAACGTTTAGAAAATTTTCCGGAAATTCATATCCCGCTTTGAAAAACTTTTGGTTGGACGATTTAGGGAAATTTTCGGCAAACCGAAGGTCAAAGACCTCTTTCTGAGTTTAATTCTGCCATCATTCCCGATTCCCGATTATAAAAAAGTAAAATTTGACAAAAATTAAATTAAAATGACCGAAATTCGGGGAAAAAAATTAAATAAATTTGAAAGAAAAAATTTAAAATACAAGGAATTGGGCAGAATTTAGACGGAGGCTGATTTTCAGCCCAGGTCCCGGCACACGGAGGCTGGAAATTGGCCCAGACTCCGTCTGGGCCGATTTTCCCAGCCCCCGGAAAACGGAGCGAAACGGAGTGAGACGGCATGTATGGGTGGAACAGCCCAGGTTACGGCTCCGCAGTGTGTGGAGGACCCTAGTTATAAAGCGGCTGATATTGCAACCAACACTTGTGACTGTGGCGGCAAGGTATGCCTTAATTTTTTAATTATCTCAAAATTTATGCCATTCTTATATATATGTATATGTACATAATTTCTATCAACTATTACTCACTTCATTCATGAGCGAATCCCTATAATGTATGTATCTTGTTTGTTAGATTGGAGGAGAGGGACCGATAGACGATGATGGGGAAAAAACCTACCGACGGTATTTTTGTTACCAGGGCGACAATGGCAAAAACAAGCTCACAAACTGTGTACCCTGTTTTGATGACACAAAAACTTTGTATGTTTGCGAGCTTCAATGTAAGATCTTAGTAAAATACTTGAACCTTAAAATATCACGACTAGTTTTCAATTTACTTGATTTTTACTCCGTGTGACACCCAAATTTTCTTTATAATATTTATTCTTGTGCTTTTTGCCTACATTCAAAAAAGTAACTCATGGTCCAGCCGATGGTGGAGAGCCGACTGTATCCACGCCAGGTTCTGACACTGTCGAAAACTATATCTGCGGCTGTTCCACAGCCACCGATGTCGAAAAGCCTTCTCCAGTACCAACGACACCGGGCCAAACTGCGGGAGAACAGAAGGACCGACGGCGGGGAAAATTTCCCCCGATCCTCGCCCAGCTGCTGAAAGCCCTCCAGCAAGTGAAAAGCAAGTTCTCCGGTCGCCCGTAAAACAACAGTCAGCAGTCAGGATCCATTGTCCAATTTCCAATCCTGCACTAGACTTGCTAGGATGATTTTTACGAATTTTTTGACCAATTTCTTCCACCTTGAGACCCTAAAACTGCGGGGGTTTCTTTTATTTTAATTTATTTCAAACTTGATTGACTAATATTTTTATTCTATTTATTTTTTTTACATTGCATGCATTAGAAAAAAAATCTTACCAAATATCAATAAAATTTGATCTTTGACAAGATTGACAATTTTTGATAAGATACCAAAATCTCATGGAAAATTGATCAAAGTTGATAAGATTTTGGACCAAAACCTTGTCAAAACTTTATGAGATTTTTTGGAAAGATTTTTTAAAAGGTACATTTAGCTTTTTATGCATGAAATAAAT
>JAQIVE010006156.1:0-11903 GCA_034698285.1 Sminthurinus bimaculatus | reverse complement strand
TGGCCTTTTAAGGCGACCCTACTTGCAATAAAAGAAATAACAAGTTTTACAAAAACAAATTCTCATAAATGCAATTACACTAGTTCAATTTGTTTTGGCACATTGCATATTTATGCCTTTCAATTTATTCTCATCTGCTAAAGTTCTCACAAACTTTTTCTCTTTTGAATAATACGGAAGTTTAACATTGCTCTATGATAAATTAGCTTATTTTGAACAGTTAAAAAAGGTATATGCTCTGTTTTTAAGCAGTATTAGGCTACTTTTTTTAGGTCATTATACTGCTGAAATCATGAAAGAATTTTTTACAAAAAGGAAACCAAATAAAGGTAAAAATCGTATTAATTTCAATGTAGTTAAGAGACTTTATTTGATTTAATTTGCAGATTATTGTCATCCTGTTGAATTTACTCAGCTAGCGGCTATATCTATGTAGTAGTCAATAGTAAAATTGAATTAAGCGTTTAATTTAGCCCAAATTGAAATGTGAAAGTGAAAGCGAGCTTGTGAAAGGGCACATTAGAGTCGAACATAATAAACTCCCAAAATAATGGTCACACGCATAATAATTCAATTTGGCTCCGAAACTCAATTTCTGTGCATCGCACTTATATGCGCAGAACATACGAAATAAATGTAAATACCGTTATAAATAGATATGGTGCATAAATGTGAGTAGAGTCTTTACACCCAAAGCTATGAATAAATACCTAGATAGGATACAACACGTATAATGAGATTATGCACAAATTTACCATGATGTCGTCCAAGTGTGTTCAGTTTTGGCTTTTGCTATACGAGAAAGTTTGCAAAGTTGAGGCTGCGAGAGTAAGAAACCCGGTATAAATTTTGTTGTACATGTATCTCTGAATTCTGTCTGTTTTTAGGAGTAATCGAGCGGACTTGGAAGTGTGGCGGAGATGAAGACTGTCCTCATCCCTGCGTGTGTGCCGACGGCGTAGTTGACTGTCGCGATCTGACCGTGAAACATGTTCCCGACTCTCTGCCAGAAGACGTTATTGAATTGTGAGTTGAAATTCGGATCCTTTCCAGAGAAGTGAAGAGGACAAGAAAAAAGGAAGAAAAAGATGATGAAGGAAACCCCCTTCTTTCCCTCTTCGTCTTTTTCTCTTGTCTCAGACTTTGCTTCCTTCTCCTCGCTTTCTCCGTTTCCTTTTCTACCAATTTTTATCCGGTCATCTATACTAATAATACAGACTGAATCTGAACTTTTTATCTGTATGCTATCATATGTTAAATTTGAACAGTTCTAGATTTTTTGTTCAATCATATCATATCTCGATAGCTTTTGTGTATTGTGTACTGGAATCATGTCTTTTATACGATTATTTCTCCCGTAGTGATATGCACAATATACATACATGTAGACGTTTTTCTTCCTCTCCCTTTTCTCGAGAAATGATCCATCTTGATTGTGAACGTTGAAAGTCATCTTTCGACTATCTGTCGTCATTGCTCATGTCACATTACATTTTATTCCTTTTTTCTCTGCCTTTCCCTTTTTCTTTATTTTTTCATGCACAGTTCACTCCGTGCACTCGATGGATCTTTAGCTTTCGGATGTCTGACGGGGATGTTGAATTGTTTGTATTGTATCTGTATATATATTGTATGTTGTACTTGTATTTTTTGTACAGACGGTTGGAGCAGAATGAGATCACAGAAATACCACCCGGGGCGTTTTCACCATACAAACGACTCAGACGACTGTAAGAGCAACAGAAAAACTCCCCATTTTCTCCTCATAACTATTTTCATAACATATTTTACGATGCATGTCACGATATTTATGTATATGTGTATGTATGAGCACGATGATGACGAGAAATGAGATAATTCACCGTAAAATTCTTCAAGAAAAATGCCATTGTTAGTGGTATATGTTATAATTTTTGTAAACCAGATTTCCATTTCTCGGCGTCATTATCACCTCGTAAAAACGAGAGATAATTTTAAAAGAATTAAATTGAGAAAAGGCGATTATTCATGCAACAATAAAACTAAAAGGAGATGAATTGATGGTTGTTTTTTATACAGAGACCTGAGTAACAACAAGATCGAGAAAATTGCCGTGGATGCATTTAGAGACCTCAAGTCATTAACTTCCTTGTAAGTTTCAAAAATAAATACCCATCTTTAATGCTTGTTTATTTATACATATATAGTGTGAAGGTTTGAAATTCTGCTAAAGTAAAATAACGACAGCAAAATGTACACATAGTATTGGACTTTAACATTTGTCAAACCTCCTTATTACACAAAAAAGTGCTGATTTGAGAGAAGTATATCATTCTCCCAACATGTGAGAATATGTAAATTGAAAAGCGGAGGACGAAGAAAAAGCGAACTTTGGGCCTCTAGTGAAGGTAATTTGAGGGGAAGTGTTACCTTTTGCGCCTCTTTTTTATGCAGTCACTTGCCAGTTGCCAGTTGCCGTCGGTTTTTCTCCTCCAGGCGTATGGAAAGCAACGAAAAACTATTTTCTCTAGTTACAGTTTATACATGCACTTTTTTACACTGTTCAGTTTCAGCCGGTCCTCGGCGAAGACTTTGGGGATCTCCATAAACAAATATGCAATAATAATAATAACACTTGAATATTGGGGAAGGGAAAAAGATGCAATGCAGGCTACGGCAAAGCGCGTTTGAAGACTGTCTATGTATTATGTATGCATGTAACTTTTGAATAGTGGATTGAGAGATGTATGTATTTTTGGTTTGACTCTATCCCTCTTTTTCTGTGTGTTTTCAGGGTTCTGTATGGAAATCGCATCAGTGTGTTACCTGCAGGAATTTTCCACGGACTCACTTCCCTGCAGCTCTTGTAAGAAATGTGATATAATCATTCAATGATACACCATCAACATGCATGTACAATATGTACATTTACATGCAATATGCACTTGGTGTACCATGTATTATATATGCCACTTTATGATTTATGACATTTTGATGAGGATCTAATTTGCATGCTTCAATTTTCACACATTTGCTCCCTTTTTCTCTGTATAGTTGCTCTATACTTTGGCCCTTTTTAAAGATTTCGATGTTGCTACCAATTCGTACTCTGTACAGTGTACTTTTATGCATCTATATGTATATATGTAGTATGTATGTTTACCGAAAAACAGAAACTTGTTTCCTTTCCCCCTGTTTTTAAAGCATGTTATGGTTTGGGGAGGGTTAGAGGAAAACAGAAACAGTTCTGAAAAGAGAAGCAAAAAACTGCAAAGGGAAGCAAACTGAGGCTGCCGTCGTTTCTACTCTTTTCTAAATCTTAATGTAAATGTAGCTGAAGATGGATTCAAAATTCAAAACTTCCTTTCAAGATTCCTTCTCAAGTCATTTTAATATTTAATTTGAGAGTATCAAAAACTTTTCCTCAGCTTCTTTCTATTTTTCTCCCATTTGTACATGTATACAAGCAGTTACTACATAACTTTTTGCCTTGTCTATTTTAATACATGCGTGTAAGTGCCTTAGAATTTTTGAGGAACACTTGTCCTTGTATCAATTCATGTATGCAAATTGAGATTGGAATGGGAATTTGAATTTTGCATCTGGATTACGTTGCCATTTGTTTGTAAATTCCGTCAGCTTGACACTGACTTTGATATGAGGGGATAAAATCTGTGAGGTATACACATACTGACCATTTATTTTATGCTTTTCTAAAAAATGCAAGAAAAAACTAGAAAAGTTTAGCTGCTTTTCTTTTTTCAGTCTTCAGTTTCCAGACAATTTTTTAAAAATATTATAGTTTTTTTGCTGTAGTTATCCAAAATTTTGCAGAATGAATAGGCTCCGTCTGATTTTGTACCATAATCCTGCATGAAAACCAAAGTTATGAATTTTTGTTCCATACTCGAATTCATGAAGAAACCTAAAATGGAGTTGGGTAAAGGACAGCTTAGGATGAAGTCGGCCTTTTGTCTTAGATTTTATATGTAGCATACTGTACTTTTTTCCAACTGGAGACTTTTCCCCAACTCTTAACGAGCAGTTTCCCTGTTGGTTGTTCACTTTGCTTCCTTGTTAGCTGTTGCCTTTTCTTGCTTTGCTCTTGTCTTGTCTTGTTGGTTGGTGTCATGTGTCTGGAGTCTTTGTGTCCTTCCCAATCTGGAATTTTCCTCCATCTACGATTCAAACTCCAGTGAGTTTTACTGTGGGTTTTGTTCTTCCTAGAAGAGCAAACTCTCATTTATCCAAAAGTACATGTGTTTAGTACATACTAAAGTTAATGGCCTGTTGTCCCCCAGCCCACAAAATACATCACAGTATGCGACATTACAAGTGTCTTACGGATTCGTTTGTACACCTTGCTTCTCAACTTATGGTTTTATGGCTTATGGTTACTCTCTCATAAAGTCATCAGCAGTATGTTTGATGTATGTGTACACACATGCATAATAAACATTTAATGTGATTTAATGGAGTGTCGTTTTGTTGCTGTGTAGGTGTATCATGATTCATGATTCATGCATGTGAATTCTTTCCCTTTTGCTATCTCTCTCTCTTCCTCTCTCTCCTATATAAAGTCCAAATATTTTATTATTCTCCAGACGCATTCTTGCAAGGCTTTGCTTTATCCATTATCATTTATTCTTTTCCATTGTATATTGTACAGATTGTAAAATCCATTATTCATTATTCATCCAAATTTAATTCATTCATTTGATCCTCAGCGTAATTGGGCTCTTGTTTATTTTTTGTTGAATCTTCCTTCTTACTTTTCATTCTTGGTTTGTTCCAGACTCCTGAATGCAAACCGGATCACTTGCATTCGTCGAGATGCCTTTCGTGACTTACATCACCTGAATTTACTGTAAGTATTACTTTACACATAGTTTTTTTCATGGCCTTTATTATTTTGGTTTGAAAATGGGACCGACCGACGAATGACAGGTGAAAGGGAAAGTGATTTTGATTTGTGTATAGTATCAATGCTGTAATTCGAGATTCTGCATAATGTGTGCAGTTGAAGAATTTCAAGTTTTGAACAAAAATATTTGTATGAACAGAAAACAGAGCCAGACTATTTGAAACCTCTGCAAGTTGTACAGTCTGTGATATTGATATTGGTTCAAAATTAAACGAGTACTTACTATTATATTATTTAAATTGTCCAGAGGCACTTTCCCTTTTCATGTTTGTACATACTCTTGATATTGGACAAAAAAATATGTAAAATGACTATGAGATTTCATTTCATGTCCGTTGGTCTCGTTACCCCAGTCACTTGTTCTTGATGAGCAATAATATGAAAAAGCATGATGTGTGTCGTGTTGTACTCTGCGTTGTGTGTAAAAGACTGAAATGTGAGCTTAATTTGTTTTGATGGGCCCTCAGGTCTTTGTACGACAATAGGATTCAGAGCCTGGAAAATGGAACCTTCGATTCTCTCCGCAGCATCCAAACTCTGTAAGTGAATAATCATAATAATGGTAATGATGATGATGATAATAATATTATTCCTTGATACTCACTTTACAATTACATTGACACACAGGAGGAACATATCTATGAGTCTATACAGCTGTATCTACACATTCAAATTCTACACAATCGTTATATAAAAACCTTATAGACACATGTGTATAATGTATAATGTACAAGTTTGACATGGTTGATTTATTTCCCGTCTAAATATTTGATGCATGATTTGAAATAACACGCTAATGCCAAATCCATGACCGTGACAAGATGAAACTCGTATTTCTCTGTCTTTGTGGCCTTCGTTATCTATTTATCTTTCTTTTGTATTGCATTATAGTTTGATCATTAGGAAAATAATGGCTGGGTTTTCATATTTTCATCTACTGTATTTTAATTCTCTCAATTTACCAAAAAAAGCTACAACATCTGAGCATTGAGCATACTAAGCCAAAACACATTTAAGTAGTAGTCGTTCCTTGTGTTTGGTACACTTATTTACTTGAAAACAAAAACAAATCGGAGTAAGGCGAAAAAAAATGACGGAAACTCTTTCAAAAGCAAAATATGTAATACATGGAGAAAATTGAACTTGTACAAGTTTACTTGCCATCAGTAGATGCGAATCCGCATCCACCCTCCTCTGATCATCTCCCGCTTTTCCTTTGACTTGGCCTGGCTTTAGGTGATGAAGGAGGAAACGGGATTATCTAAGACTCCCTCTACTCTTCCCTCGCTCGCGACTATATCCAAAAGGACAAGATGACAGAAACGTATGTACTTCAATACATTTATCTGGGTTCGAATCCACTGGAAGATTTGGAATAAGTTGAGTAAGTCCACGTAGAAGTGATTGTTATTTCGTCAGTTCAGTTAAAGCTATAGTTGGTCCTACGTATTTCTATGTATATTGGCAATGTCAATATTGGAAATCCAAAATGCGAGCAAAAACAAGGAGATGGAAAGAAGAGGAGCCCAAATCTATGGATACAGCTAGGGCAGAAACAGGAACTGGAGTTGGGAAAGAAGGGTGAGACTAACTCATCCTCTCTTATTTCTGTCGATGTCGACGCAGACATTCACATCGACGTTGAAGTCAAAGGCAAAGACAACGTACGAGAGAATAGAAAGAGCAGGGAACAAGAAAATGAAATTCATTTTTGTTTCGATCCAAGGGAAAAATCCCTATCTTAAATCCCATCCGCAGCCTTTTCGTCTTTTGTACAAAGTATTTGTACGTCCATCAAGTCAAGGCAGTGCGAGTAAGTGTCCTGTCCCACTGGATCTGGATTTTCTCTCCATGTGCTTATGCCTCTTTCTATCCTCCTTTGGATTTTGGATACACTCAGTGCTCAATGCTCAATACTCATCCATCCCTCCTTTTTTATTACCTGCTGGCTGGCTGTCTTCAGTTTTGTCAGTGTGTGCGTTTTATTTTTCTCACTCAGATCTTTATCGTTTCCCCCCAATCTTTCTCTCTTCTTTATGCATGTATGTATATGTATCCAACTTCAAACGCAAAATGACAAAGTCCAAATTCAGCTCAAACTCGAACAAACTCATATTACTATTGGTGCTCACACTCATCCGTTTTCGACTTGTTTCTGAGTCGTGGTTTTATCTTTATCTTCCCTCGTTCTATCTGACCTTATTCCCTTAGTACCTTTTTCCTTGAGCAGAATCAGTATTTGTACTGGCTTTATGTGTATTCATGTACAGAAAAATATGTACATACCCTGAATTTTGCAAATCCAGATTTTCCCTGTAGTAGTTTCAATCTGACTGAGAGAATAACAAAAAACAAAGAAAATGGTGGGAAATTGTCCATAACATGTATATAAAAATGAAAAAATAAAATTAATAAAGAATTTCTATATTTTGAAGCGTTTTCATGCTCAAAAAATAATGTCTTACTTAAGACCATTCAAGGAACCAAAATGTTGGATGTCCAGTGGGTATAACGATTACTGATATTATTGTGACGCTGTGGATGCCATCCACAATTTTTCCTCGTCATACTGTGACCGCTCGTAACAATAAGAGCTCCTGCTAGTTCTTCATGCAACATAATTGTAGGCATACCTATTTTTGTATCTTAGCAACTCTTTTCCGAGGAATACTGAAAGCTTGTTGACACTTTTTTAGTACATATTTCACGTTGGTATAGCACAAAGTAATAATGTCATTATAATTACCAATGTGATTATCAGCATGTGATTGTATAATTAAATTGTGATTTACTATCTCGTTTTTGTCTTTCCCCTCCCTATTTGTTCTTCTCACCTCTTTTGTCTTGGTCTCCTCTGGACCCTGTCTTAAGTTGATGTCTTGATGCAATCAAAGTCTCCACAGTATCTTCTCTTTCTGTCTATGTATAAGTAACTATATCTGTTTCTATGGGGTTGGTTTTTCTCAAGTCGAGACAGCATTAAAAGGAGCGGGAGAAAATGGATGAAAAGAGTATGAAAGATACATGCATGTATTATACGTATGCACATTTGTACTTGTACATGTAGATAGAGTGTGTGGTTGATAGAACTTGATTGGTTTAACAGGGATCCGTATTGGATTTGTGCATCTATAGTCAATTGAATGGAATGGAGTAGCGAGAAAATGGGGAAAAGCAAAATACAATCAAGACTTGTGTTCATCTCCTTGAGTAAAAAACCTCAAAGACTCTTGTTTATTTATCCTGTTCCTTCTGCTTGTTTTGTTGTTGTCTGTTTTCCCCACTGCATTGCATTGGATTTTGGGCTAAAGGTTTGCTCCTTTGCCGTTCCATTCCATTCGACCTGCTTGAGTTCTTGTCATGGTCATCCCCGAAGCTGCATGTACATTGTACAAACATGCATACATACATATATGTATGTATTTACATTGAAATCTTGATCTGGAATTTGGCGAGGGAGTCTGTAAACGGGACTTAAAACAAAAGTTCTTGGCTCCGTTTGAGGTTGGGATTAGTTCCTCCGTTTTTCCTCTTATCACTCCAACCCCATGAACAGGCTAAGCCAAGCCAGGCCAGCGCAAACCAACAAATTCACATGGAACGACGATACAATACAAAAGAAAAAGTAGAAGGCATACATAGGGAATACAATACCCAATGTAGGGAAGGGACAAATCCAGGTTTTTCTCGCTAATGAAAATTTTCTCCGTCTTTGTTCATGTTAAGACATTTGGCCCGCAATCCATTCTTCTGTGATTGTCGTCTTCGCTGGCTTTCCGACTACCTCCACCGTAATCCCATCGAGACTTCCGGGGCGAGATGCGAGTCTCCAAAGAGGATGCAGAGGAAGCGCCTCGCTTCATTCCGTGAAGACAAGATGAAATGTAAGTACTTTGATTCATTTTATTGTATTTTTTGTACAGTTAATTTTGTGGTATTTAGTGAAGTATAGAATTTATACATTTGCTTATATGATAATATTTTTTTAAATGATAATGTTTTAAAATACTATTCAATGCTTTAATTCAACTAGGCGACGCAGAGGAGATGAAAGCTTGGGTGGACGAATGTACGGACACAAAATGTCCCCTTGGATGCAGTTGCTCTACGGACAGTGAAGGACAAACTTTGGTGGACTGCTCTAACAAGGGACTCCGGGAGGTACCACAAGATGTACCAGACCATGTCACATTCTTGTAAGTCGTGCCTCTTTCTTTCTTGGGCTAAACTAAAAATACCATAACACACTATGTATCTAGACGAAAAAATATTGTATGTACAGAGGTTTGACAATGCCTGAATCCACGAATCACCTGATTTTTCTTTGTGTACAGAATTAAGAAAAATAATGTAAATCAATGTAAGTTCATTGCTAAAGCTCTTGAATATTCAAGACTAGAGGTTCACAGTGTTACATATATTAAGGAGACAGCCGTCATTCCCCCAATTAAACTGAAGAGCGTGAAAAGCTAACGAGGAGATATTTATAAGCATATATACACAAAGAATGCCCAGTCTATTAGCATGAGCATTATTTTGTGTCATGCCTCATATCCAGAACCATACAAATCCAAACCAAGCCACATGCATGCCTGGCTCTTGCTGGACTGTAAAATTACACGTAAATCACCGTATGTATAGCTGCCTTTTACAATACATTTGTGCTTGAATACATACAAGAGAGAGACATGATATGATGCGATATTGGATTGAGTTTCTAGAGGAGTACATAAAGAAGAAAGAAACTATTTATACACTTACATACATCAAATGAATAGAAGGAAAGAATGGACGGCCTTGTTAACTAAAATGGAAGACCCTTTTTCTCCAGGAAAAAAGAACGAAGGGTTTCATTTGGTCTGTGGTCGCCCATCTCAAATTCGTCAAGCTGACGAGGCTCAAGTTCAGCTCAATCTATATAAATATATAACTTATGTATGTATAATGTATATGTATGAACAATGTACCAAAAAAATTCTTATTTTTCAACGCGTTATAGTTTCAACGCGGAATCTCCGTCAAAAACATTTTGTTTTGTCCCAGGAAACTTTCAGCTTTTCCAGCATACATACCTTGCATTATAATATTTCCACTTTAAACCATGTTATGCTACAATGTATTGTCGTGTGCGCTCACATTGTCTTTAATTTTTCATTGTTGTCGTTCCATGTTGCCGTAGTCGCAGAGGGAGGTGATACTCAAAACGAACTTTTACCTGGCCCTGTAATATAATTCTTGTTCAACGTTCCTGTGGTTAACTTTTTCAAGCTCTGACTATGTATAAATATCTGGACCCTTATTTTTCCCTTCAGACTTTAAATTGTCCAGTCAACCATTTTCTCATATTTATCCACATGAGTGATGAAAGATGATGACTTTTGAAATTGCTGCGATGACTAACTTATTATTTGGGAGACTTGGTATTGAGACTAAAAAAAGATTTTTTTAATGTGGGATCCTAGAAAAGTCTCAGCTACATTCTCATTTTATCCTGTATGTTATCAAGCTATTCTTTCCTTTCATCAGCATCCGTGTCAAACCTCCGTATTAAATTAAGAATTTCCTTAATTTTTTCTTAAACTACCGTTCTTTTTATCTAACTATCCATCTGAATATTCTTCTTGTTTAAAGGAACTTGTCCGGAAACGACTTGAGTCGAGTTCGCACTGGTTGGATGTCTCTCCTCCCTCACTTGCAAAAGTTGGACCTGAGTGGCAATCGTATCTCGGCGATCGAGGATGGCGCTTTCCGCGAAGCTGCTGCTCTGCAGGAAGTGTAAGTGCCGTAATATTCTACAGTTTTCTAATTTACTTGATAATTTATATTCAATTTCGAACAATATAATATACGTATAATAGAATGTGATATTGCACAATCAGATTGTAGATATGTGCAAAATTTATTATAGTTAGCTTCACCCGGCTAATTTCTAAGTTATGTCTAGTCTAGCTCCTAATTTCTCACGCAGCAGAGAAAAAGCAATCTTTTTTACACCAGAGAAAACTTGCTCCTTGTTTTATTGAATTAATTGTGTAACACAATGAAAAAATATTGTATATTATCTATGTATATAGAAAGAGGAAAACAGGGTGATAAGAAGTGTTGGAGCAAGATGAAAAACTAAGATGAAAAGTATGTTGATCCTCATTCCAGGGAGAAGATGAATAAATCTGCGTGAATAATATACCTGCTTCTCTTTCACACATTCTACTATTATACACATTGTAACTGTACATTGTACACACAGTCAAAGTTTTCTCGTTTCCCAAAGTTTCCAGCTCCTCTCCATTTCTTCCCGTCTCCTTTCGTCCTATACACACACGCAGATATTTACGCTTTTGAGGTATTGCGGGTACACAAAAGTGAGCTGTAATGTTTGCAAATACAGACATTATCCTGGATATATTAGCCAGTTTCCTCCAGTCTCTTCCTCTAACAGTCTCTACATCTTATTTGAACTTTTCCTTCCGTCTTCTTCCTCACACTTTGGACTTGCTACAGTCTACAATGCGATTTCAACCTAGTTTTCTTCTGCCTTATACGAGCATCTGATTACTCTTTCAGTTAAACAGTTTCGCCTGCTCTTCTTTCCTTTCCCCCGGTTCTTTTTTGCTTTTGACTTTTGCAATGTGTATTTGTAACACTGTAAATTCAGTTAAACATGATTAAAAAGTTTTACATGTTCATTCCCTCGGCCTGGTGTACAAATCTTTATTCTGGGGAAGGTCTCGTAGACTGCTGTGGAAATGAATGGGCAATCGGATGTAAAAGATAGGAAGTTTGTCGAGTGTTGACGGGAACCCTGGTGCGCACCGGAGGGAAATTTTCTAACGTCGTTAGGAAAGACACAGTAAAGCTAGAAAGCCAGGAGAGAAAACGCGTTTGTATATTAGGGTGCTTCAAACCTCCCAAACGATGAAATTCTTACAAAGCATCAGCCAGAAAGTTACTTCTGGCTGAGAAAACATTTAAAAAATATATTTGGTAAAAATCCATTAAG
>JAQIVE010006155.1:0-11904 GCA_034698285.1 Sminthurinus bimaculatus | reverse complement strand
GTCAGCTTCTTCTTCCTCTTCTTCGCCATCATCTTAAGCTTGATGACTTTTGCGTCGTCTTGAAGTCTGTGTGGCTTCTGGAATTTATCCTTATCCTCTCTTCTGCTAGAATACAAGCATACGTATTGCTTTTAATTAAGAAAAGTTTTATGGAAATCTCCTTCATCGAGGCTGTTGAAGTCAAACAAAGTGAGAATCAGAAACTATAAAAGAGAGAAGAATCTCCATTGTATTTATACTCCCAGTGTGAATAAAAATATTACTTCAACTTAGTTATTATTTACTTATCATAAATTTACTGCTAACAAAGCTGTTTAGAAAGCAAGCTCAATTTTTTCCCCTAAAAATGGAAAATAAATCAAATTACTACAAAATTGTTGGTTCAAACAAGCAATTACAGCAGACCTTGTCCTGGTTTTCCCAAAAATATTGAATTTTGAACTAGATAAGAAGTAAGAACCAACTTTATTTGAAAAAATGTATGGCAACACAATATAGTTTTTTGGCCACGTTAAAGTATCACTAGATAACTTGCCGTGTCGTTGTTCTACTTGTGTGTCTGCATGCAACTATGCAGTTTTGTCCCAAAATGTGGTTCCCTCTTCTTTTTCCATCCATATTTCGTTCTTCGTGATAACATGTTGGTGGGTTAAATAATGGTAGTGGTTTTATAGTTTCCTTTCCCTTCCTCAACTCAATTCTTTTTTCTCTGTGTATGTTTTTACGGGGTAAACTTGGCTAGATAATAGCATATTGTGCAATGTTCATTTGGTGCAAGAGTAATATGGAGCACAATCCTCGTGGTTTGGCCGTATTCGTATTGAAAATACATAGAAAAAAGGAGTCCACGGACATACATAGACCAAGGCACAGGAATAATAATAAGAAGAAGAGGCGAATACTAACATACGAATGTAAGAGAGAAAATAGGGAACTAAAGAAAGAAAAGGAAAGAAAAGCGGAGAATGGAAAAGTTTCACTGTTGAATGGAAGTCGAACGAACGAAGGAACAAGAAAAGAAGGGAAAAGAGAGAAAGAACGAAGGATGGGAGTAAAAGTCGTCGTTATAGTTGTACACAGTTAGTTGTAGATATCGAAGAAGAAAAAGTATGTAAAGAAGAAGAAGGACGGGCGAAATGGAAAGAGAGAGGAGATGAAACGAGTGAATAGAGCCTTGATTGACGTAATTTTGTCCAAGTCTCACTCACATAATGAGGGAAAGGAGAAAAGGAAAGTAGTTCAGGAAATTTTCTCTTATAGAGCGGACGTAACGAAGGAAAGGAGCAGTCTTGTCGCCCCTGTCTTAAGTTTACCGCCTTCGCTTCCATTTTTTCCCTTTTTATGTATACACTATACACACTCCTTATGCAATGTAATATAATATAATAATACATAAATACATAATGTCACTATCTATCCATCCATCTTTGTATCTATGCAAGTTGTCTATGTATATATGTAAGTATGTCTCTATTGAGTTAATTTTGATTCAAACCTCAATGAATCCTGTCCCTTTGCAGTCTCCTATATTTTTCCGCCTCTCTCTCTCTCTTTTCTCTCTCGCTCTCTTTCAACTTATATTTCAGTACAGACAAATCACATTTCCAGCACATCAATTAACCATCCGTTTTAAAAATGAGTTCTCTTCCTCTTCCTCTCTCCTTCCTTCATTCATTCATTTGCACAATTATCTTTTTTCCATTCATTTTCCTCAATTTTATCAACATCCATCTTTTGTGTCTTCTTTTCTCTCTCCATCTCATTTTTTTGAATGGATTAATCATCGACTTTTTATTGGTTTGAACTCTTCATGTTCGTTTTTTATCACCATCGTTATCATTATTGTCTATGATGTATAGGTTTACGGGCCAAGTAAAAAATTAATAAGTCTGTGAAATCTCACCTCTAATAACCATTTTATCTCCATAAAATTATACATTATACATACAAACACACATCATGCATCATGGCTGTATGTATATGTATATTATTCATAAGCATTTCAACAATCTGCACTATCTCGTGTCAAGTTTGCTGAAGGCACCTTGTGCATTTTAGCTTTTGATTATTTCAAAATGAGCATAACTTCTAGAGCGAAGTCTTATTGGCTCCAAACACGCAGGCAGACAGCAGACAGGCTAATATGTATGTATGCCGAAATGGGAGATGTAAGTTCAAAGTTGGGGTATGTGATGCATGTTCCAAAGTTGAGAGTTAGTCCAGTCGAGCTGGTTCATCTTCTTGCTCTAATGTTGTGGAAAAAGGCGATGCGGACGCAAGTGGAAGGAATAAAAGCGAGAGCAACAAATCTCGACATAATGATTATTTCTTCCTATTGGAGGAAATGTAAATGATACAAAAGGGAAACGCTGCATCCGAATATACATTCAAGGCATATCCGCCTCTTCATTGATTACATTGCTATTTCTATATTATACTTTCTCTTGTATTTATTTCTATTCAACA
The DNA here is from genome assembly GCA_034698285.1 of Sminthurinus bimaculatus. Classification (NCBI taxonomy): domain Eukaryota; kingdom Metazoa; phylum Arthropoda; class Collembola; order Symphypleona; family Katiannidae; genus Sminthurinus; species Sminthurinus bimaculatus. The sequence goes on along the minus strand of JAQIVE010006155.1, from coordinate 9,438 downwards.
TTTTCCATTTATACACACGTACTATACTATGCACAATGTGGTCCATCGAACAGTAAATCATTTCAAGTTCAACGTGTTAATATTTAATTGTGTAAATAGGTAATATTTGTCTGTTTTGAAAATTTAACAGGTTTGTTTCATCTAAAGTCACCATGTTTTTAGTTTTTCCTAGTAGTGATTGAACAGAAAAATGTGTTTTAATATGAAGCATGTATAAAAGAATGTTTTCGGCTTAGGTTTTGGTCTAACAATAGGAAATAGGAGCAAAGTGGTAAATAGAAAGATGGGTTGAATGCCGAGTAGTTGTCAATGTTAGTGTACATATACACTATACACAGTATACAGTGTAGGTGTGTGTTTGTGATTCGTCTTTTTTTCGGCGTTGTTAGTTGACTACTTAGAGCTTTCATTATGTCGGCTCAAGTTGACAATAGACTGAAAGGGAAAAGAGAAAGTGAGAATGAGGAAAAGGGAAGAATGAGAAGAAGATATAGAAAAGTGCGAAGTGAACTCTTGCCGCAACGGCAAAAATCGATCTTGGCTTCGTTTCCATAGGGACAACTTCCGGTTGGTTTCAAGCTGGGTGGAAAGTCAGAAAAGCTCTCTAACTCTCTCTGCCTCTCTCCCTTCTTATTCCTCATCTTCGCCTCTTCTTGTTCTTCCTTTCCTTTTCCCTACTTCCTTTGGCTTATGGTTCTTGCCCTTACTCATATGCCCTGTTAGATCTGTATGTAAGCCACCGTGTATGTATTTCTCGTTACAAAGTTTATGAATTATGATTATATGCATGCCTGATTTTAACTTTGACTTGATGATGTTAATATGTACATAATGCATAGCTCGCCCTTTCCGTTACATTTAAACATAGAGACTGTTGCTCAATAGTGTAAAAAGTGTAATTAGCATCCACATTGAGATTTCCTTCCTTATGATCATGACTCTGTCATTTTTACAAATTTTAGCTAGTTTTTTCCGCTCTCTGCTGTGTTTTGCCGTTCCCTGTTCGGATGTAATCATAAAACATAATCAGTAATTAGCACCAAAGATAAAAAAGATGGAAGTTGAATTTGAATTTTTGAGAATTAAATGAAAGAATAATATTTTTAATGCCCGTCTTCCGCCTCTACGAGTTTGAACACTGGACATTTATGAATTATTTACATTTGACTTTCCTCTGCACTTTGATGATTGTGGGTCAATTAGAGTCCTGGGGAGTGTGGGGAAAATATTATGAAAAAATGGGACAATATGTTTTTCCCTTTCCTTCCTCACTAATAACTACACTCACTCTGCATTTCCTCTTCCCGTTCCTCTGTACCTACGGGATAAATAATCGTTCTGTGTGTAGTGTGTACATACATATATTTTAGATGCGTTGTTGTAGATAGACTCATAAAGGAAAAGTATCTTTATGTTCATGTTCGTGCTCAAGTTCAGTCGTCGGCGACAACACCAAGTCAAGCCAAGTCAAAGTGCATAGTGCACAGGAGTAACTAGTGTATGTATAGCAGACTCGCCGTAGTCAACCTTTTTTCATGTCATGGGTTATGGAACAAGACAATATAGAGTACAACGTGTGTGTATTCAAGCTTCTATTGGTACTGGTAGATACATAGATGTGGATAGAATGGTGTTCTAATGAAATGACTGGGACACGTGAGAGTCACGTGTAGGACGAGCTCCGTGTGCATTTCCATGAAGGAGCCCCGCTGATGAGACCAGGCTATCATTGACCTTTGGGATAATAGAACATTATCCACATTAACACCACTCGCCGCTCTGTCCTGTAAAGCACAAAATACAGACACAACCTGCTACCAGCTATGTATGTATGTATAATGTATACTTTACATGCACTGTCCAACGATAGCTATAGTGCGTGTGTATGGCGTCACTTAATGCACCAGGCAAAGCATTGCAAGTACAGTAATACCAAATTTAATGTCTGGTTGATGTCTACAAACGGAAGTCCAAGAAAAAGTAAAACGTATTCAGATGCTGACTTATAATGGCAAAATTGAGATCGATGAATTTTAAGCTAAAGTTTGTTTTTCAATTTTCTTCGTCACCTTTGAAGAAATATTTATGTATATTTCTGTTCCTTAATGAACAGTACAGGGATCCGCAAAAGCAAACTCTTCAGACTTTGTACTGCATACATAATACACACATACATATACATGCGAGTATTATATTACCTGTTTCCTAAGCCAAATCGTACATACCATAGGTATTAGATTAAAATACAATAAAGTTGGACTTATCCTATAGAATCCGAGGCAATTATGTACTTGTACAATTTTCGATGCCAGGATCATGGTCATGATCATGATCTGTTCACATTGAACTTTATACACCGTGCACAGGCACACGCACCTTCTCTTTCTTTTGCCATGTATACTTATGTATGTACAGGAATAATGTAACAGCTCCTAACAGTGTGGGAGATTGTATGGAAAGATTGGGAAAAGAGGGTGCCTTTCCGCACTATGCATATAATATACACATACACTGTATACTGTATACGTGCAAGAGTCTGGTTGCATGAAAGGGGACAAGATTATGTTTTCCAAGAGTGTAGAGTGTAGAGTGTGAATAGTGATTCTCATATTCTCATATTTCATCTGACTCTATTTTGATTTGAAAACATGACATGGACCGCGTACCAGAAAAAGGACCCACCGCGCCTCAAATAGTTAATCTTTCTCTTTGGCTCTCGCTCTTGGCTTGTGAACTGTGATTATGTAGAATACGAGTATGTACATATTGTACAAAGTTTACACTGCAGTAAAAATACATAGTGTTGGTTATTGGCTACTGTGTGCTGTGCATTTTTCAGCCCAGTATCCCTGTTCCACTTTATGCATATATAGATGTATGTATGTATGTATGTAGTTAGCTACCTACATAATAAACACAACTTTAGATAGTGCCTAGGACAAAGCATGTTTATTTATGGGTGTGTTTTGTGTGTGCCGCTGGAGTTGGTTGAGCATGAGATGGGAGTTTTGGGAAATGAAAAGTGAAAACGAAACGATTTATTTATATGAGTTGAGAATGGAAATAAAATGAAAAAATGTGTGTATATACATTATACATGTTTCTACTGCAGTGTAGCAAGTTGGGGTGGTCCCAACATGCATACATATTATACACACAGTTACGACTGAATAATGATCTACTGTGTAGCTACTTTATATGGACGGGTAACGTGTGTGGGACTTGTGTCCTCGGAATTGACTCGGATCATTCATCATTTGCTACGGTCCTCATCCTTGAAGTGTGCAATATTGTTAGTTTTGTCTCATCCCATTCATCCACTCGAAATTGTATTTAGTTGGAAGAGCAGTCATCGTCATCATCACCATTATTATTATTATTATTGCTATTATATTATACCACCCAAAAAATATTATACAAGTGAAAGGGAATTCATAAAGTCACATCCCATCAACTGTATCAACTATCAACCTGCCTCAATTATTATTGCTATTATTGTTTGTCTCCAACTCTTGACATGGAACTTGCTCACGGAGCATTTTCACAGGCATCATCATTTTGGTATTATTTGTTCCATTTCAAATAAAAGGCACTTGAATACATATAAAGTAAAATCAACTGTGAATTTTGTGTCTTTCATTGAAATTTTCCATGGTTTCATCATTCTCTCAGTATTATCACATTACCTAAAAGTTTGTAAAGTACATTTTTTTCAAAAGCTCTTCCATTCTAGAATTTCTAAACGTGGGTTCAAATTCTCTATTCCTCGTGTATTAATGCAAGAAAATGCACAAATTTTGACTATAACGGTAATTTGATACAAAAAATCTCAAATATTTTGAACCTTAAGATGTGTAGATAAAAATTAAATGCAAACTACACGTCAAAGTTTTCATAAACATTTTTGATTATAAAAGTGTTTGTTGCGAATAAAAAGCCAATTGCCGTATACACAGCGAATTGAACGAGATAAAGATGTCTTCTTTTTTTTCGTATGAAAAATCTTTTTCTCAAAGTCGCTGCAGATAGGACAAAGGAAGAAAATACGTTGTAGGGAGTCCAGAATGAAATATTTGATGTTAGAAAGGAAGAGGAAGAAAGGAAGACACTATACTTATGTGTGCAGTGTGCAGACTACAAAGTCAAACAACAATATAATAATATCTATGTATAAGAGGTTAGAGGATGGACTCGAATAAGAAATGATATCGAAATCTTGAAAATAGATGCGTGCATATAATAAACAGATATGTATAATACGAACTACAATATATTATTATGACCATCCATTATACACACATAAGTTGAGGAAGAAATGCGGAGAAACAAGATATGTCTGTGTCTGTTTCTATGTCTATGTCTGGAGGAGCGGAGAAAGAAGGGAAAGAGAGAAAAGAGAATTGTGGAGATGTTATTATTGTGACGGTTGTGAGGTTGGTCACTGGTGTTGCTTATCGTGTTTCGGCTAGGACTCGGGCGTCCGATTCCCTTTTGAGCTTCCTTCCTCAGCGGATATATGCCTCACCGTTATCCGGACCGTTTTCCGTTCTTTAATACCGGGCTGTCGAGTGAGAGAAAGAAAATCTGCGGTGGCAGAGGAAGAGAGAGGAAGAGGAGGGTTTGTGAGCACTTTCCCCTTTCCATTGGTCTTTCCGGCCGCTCTTGACACTCCCAGCCCCTCTTTACTGGAGTTCCCGCATCGATCCGAGAAAAAACGCCAACCTCTACTCTCTACCAAACCTACCTTCAACGCTTCAACTCCTTCAGTCTCCGCTCTCTTCCCTTTCCTTTCATCCTTGCTACACATACACATTACACATACATACATACACAATGAGCAAATGCCAAGTACATATGCGTCTACCAAATCTAATGATATGTCATGTACATATGTAAATATATAAGGCCAGGCCCATCTCATGCATAATGAATCACATGGCCTAACATAGTATATGGGATATAAAGCACAGAGACTTGAATGCCTCAGTGTAGAATACACAATAACACCCTCGAAAGCCTACTGGTTCCTTTTCTCATTCCCTCTTTCTCTCTCTCTCTGTATGATAAAGTTAGATGCGTACATATATAAATAGTAGGATTGCATGAATCTACTCTCTCAAAATACTGATGGGGTACATTTATACATACACATACACATATACAAACATAATACATGTACATATGAGAACTACAAGTGAGCAAGTGAATGTGTGTGTGTGTATGTGTGTGTGAATGACTTTAGTATAGAAACTCCCAACTCCAAGTTGCGTGTGAAATCGGCTTGCCGTCCGTTTCCTATATTTTGCCCTCTCCTCTGCTCCACATATCCTCTCCAATTTGCTGTGTGGTTCTTGCCAGAGCTCTTTCTGTCTTTGTCCGTAACTCCAACTACATACAACTACAACTATACAACTCCGACTTCAACTTCAACTCTGGCATTCCACATTCCACTTTCACCTATTGACGCCGGCGCTACCGCCAATTTCTGCTTTTCACGCCGTCCTTCCTCCTTTGTTTCCCCGTGCAGTCATTCAGCCTGTCGATTTTTCTCCGGTCTTTAAGCCTCCTCTTACTTACTTGACTCCTCGACTACTACTACTACTACTACGCTGTCCTTGTTGTTTCTCCTGTGTGAAGGAGTTGTCTTGACAAATCTTTGAGTTCTCCGTCACTTGACTTCCTCTCCGACCCACTGCTAACCTATCAAGTCGTGTCGTGTTGTATCCTATCCTATCCTATCGTAACTATTCCAGGCTATCAACGCGTAGTTATACCAATACATACAAATTCTAAAATAGAAGGAACGTCAATCGCCCACAACATTATATCGTACATAGTATTTACATGTATAATATAATATATTATTAGTATATCATCTGACAAGTGTTTTGTGATAATTAGCCAAGGTCGGTCATCACCAATTAGTATTGTCAGTGTCATTGAAAAAATTGTCAATCTGTTTCAAGTGTGCAAAATGTGAAAGTCTGTATTTACATTTGTGTTGGAAGTCCAAAAAATTTTAAAAGTGTGTTAAAAATGTGGACGACTTTGACTTTAAACAGTAAAACTTGAGATTGACTTGAGGGAGAGTAAATGTAGGGTAAAGAAAATGTGGTGAAGGGTTATCAATTGAAACAAGTATAGATACATACATCATATATTTACAAGAATGTAAAATGTGCGTGAGTGCAAAAGTCAAGTTTGAATAGAGGAACGAACCGTGTGATTGTGATTAAGACTACTTATATTGTTGGTGATTAAAGCTCACCAACCGTTATCCATAAAATGTTAGATATCAAAACTTCAACAGAGTATTTTGCAAGGACGGGTTCCTTAACTAACTTTTCCATGTTACTCGCCGGTAATTGGCTCAGTGATTGCTCACAAATCATTAAAATAATTTCTGTTTTGAGACAACGTTGATAATTGAAGGAAACGATTCAAAAAGTTCGCATGCTTAAATAATCTTAAGTACTGTATAATATAATATACTGTACTTGCGTATGTACATCATGCTTATAATTATTTGTCTTTCTGTATGTTTCAGATCCCGCATATAAAACAGCATGGGGAGCTGCTCATCCCACGAGCCAAACTCAAAGTAAGTTTTAAGTTAATTTCTACTTTTAGGCATCCCTCAAAATTACGTAAACAAAAGATCATAAAGTAATTTTTAAAGGTTTTTGGTACGAACCAACTATTTACCTTGCTCAGAAATTCTGTAAGAATGAATTTTGCTGACAATTCATTGTTTGGAGCTCAACGCACTGGTTTTCTCAGTTTCGTTTTGCATGCTCAGCTCATGATTTAGTATGCATAATCGTGAGGCACTGACTTGCGAGAGAGAGAGAGTGCAATGTGATGCGATGAGGTTTACATTGTGATGTAGATGGAATGGAATGAAATGAAACACGGGCGATTTATATAAGAGCCGTTCGGCTTTGGCCTGACTTCCGCTGTAAGCGTGAATCCAGACGCTCATGCTCGTGTTCGTTCGTGCACAACGTGTATATGTAGTGTGATGTAAGCTCTTGCTAAATACTAAAATAATCTAAAATCTCATTCGTAGAGTGTATACCATAATTATAGAGCCTCCATGGCAACTTTGGAGTTTGACGAAATACAATGCATACTTTTGTGCTTAAAAGGTCGCATTCTTGTTATCTCTCATTTGTTTCAACAGGGAATTTTAAAAAATTGACAAGATTTTTCCAGCTAGCACAAATCGGAAACAAGTGGCCAAAAACATAAAGGTTCGGCAACTTCGGGACACACTCTATATACATACACAATGCATGTACCAAAATGAAACGGCGAGCAATCACTCGTCAAAATATTAATAGAAATCAGAAAGTGGAAATGTACAGGATTTAGTAACTTACATAATCTCATCGCTAGCTCTGTTTAATATTCCGCTGAAAATCGTGCATGTAAATTGTATAGATGTATAGCTAAGGCACAAACAACAACAACAACAGCATTAAGCATAACCTGCAGAAAAACGCAATACTTTTTCTTTCCCAACACATATTTTACGGCCTATACCTTCTATATAATATGCAGGTACGTATAGATATGTTGAGTTTCTGCTTTCTACACACGTCACACACGTCGTGTGACTTTTATTTCAGGTTGTATTGTAGAAGGCATAAAACCATAAACAATGTGCATGTGTGTACCAAGTACACAGTACAGTTATATAGCAAACATACACGAACCCTTTATTTTTCCAAGACCCGAGTTTCTACTCCTTGTACTTTTCTTATTTATATTTCCGTAGTCGAGGCAGGTAAATGTTTTAGTTTGTAATCGATAGCGGAAACCAACATTTGTTCCTTTTGACGACGGAGCAAGAGGAAAAATTCCCCAATTAATTTCAACTTCTCGCTCGCTCCGCCGTCTAATAAAAAATAATAATCGCACAAGTGGAAAACCAAAATCTAAATCAAGTTCCATATGTACAATGTATATTGTACATACATACGTATGTATACTGTTGTTTGTTTGTATACTTGTGTGCATTGAGTTGGCTTGCTAGTGAAAAGCAAGTGTCTGGAAAATGCCTCAAATTTTAAACCAATTTAGCTCCAGACTTCTTTTTTGTACCTTATTCAATGCTTTTCATAAGAAAGGAGTCAGGCGAGCAGACCGAGTAAAATAGAGAAATGTGATTTCTTTTTCTCAGTTCAGATTGGATACATACATGCATACATACATACATATAGACGTATACAATATACATACATATAAGAAAAGAGCACATTTGATGGAAACAAGTTGATTACCAAAGAGGACGTCGGCTGTTGAAATCTAACGGGTGGATTCCGGAACGGAGGGAACCTCTGGAAAAAGATTGCAGTTCTGTCAGTAAATCTCTATTTCCTGCCATAAGATAGGCAGAGAAACTCAATGCTCAACTCTCTCTCTCTCTCTCCATTTCTTTTTTGCTGTCTCTCCAATTCTCTCTTACAATGTAAAATGTAAAGGATTCATATCCAAGCACAAAGTCATAACACTCAACTCAAATAGGCCTCCACATAATAATACGTATGGTTAGTTTGTAGATCAATCCAGGAGCAAACGCTCCATTATAAACACCAACCACCATTTCAGTTTACAATGCAACTAGCATGTTTGGCGGAGGGCGTGCATCACAAGCTAAATGCCCCTGATTTCACTTTATATTCCTACATACATATATATTAACAGTTATCTCTCGCTCATCATCAGGTTAAAAGTACAAAAAATAAAGGCCTAGACATAGTAGACACACCATGGTGAAGTTGAAAGTTAACGTCATTAACTCGTCGTCATCCTAGACATGGTGTGGGCTTTCTCCCGCTATTTTCTCTCGGAATTGAATGTTCAAAATAGAAATAGAGAAAATGGCAATCCATTCCCTTCCCTTTGTATATGTTATAGGTATGTATGTACTGTGTAGTGAAAAGCTGGGCGAACACAAGCAAGAGACATTGAAAGCATCAAAGTTCCCTTGTAAGATGGATATATAATGTGTTTATAGGAATATGCATCCAGTTATGTTCATTTTCATTCCAAAATCTTTGCTTTCCTCATCAAGCCGTTGTATGTATGTATGTATGTATGTACTTATATTTAGGTAGTTTTAGTTTTGTCTAGTGCTGAAATTCAAACTTGGGGCTAATAAAGCACTATTATGCTTATAAGTATGCATAGATGAATACATCATATATATAACTAATAGCGGATAGCTACGTGATCCTTTTGTACGTTATACTTTATATGCACTTATATACACATTACTTTGTATGTATTATTATGACTGTTTAGTGTATTAGTTAGGATGACGAGCGGAGAGTATAAGACAGAAAGAGAGAGAGAGAGAAAGAGAAAGGAGCAAAAGTGAACCGGAAGTAGAGAGTATGGGAAGGGGAACCATGTACAAAATGACGGAGGAGG
>JAQIVE010006154.1:0-11907 GCA_034698285.1 Sminthurinus bimaculatus | reverse complement strand
TCTTCTTCCCTCTCTAGTTTACATTATATTCCGTATTTCTCGCAAGCGGCGTGTGTATGTGCGGATCTTCTTGTTCTTTTTCTTGGTCGTGTTGTCGTGCCTTGTCTTTAACTGCCTTCACCAAATATCTTTATAATTCTAATTATTGTTAAGCCGAAAAAAGTTCAAATTTATTTAAGTACTCTGTCCATCTTTCCGAAATTGCAAAAAAAAAGTTCCCAGTTTCGACTTATTCTATAAATAGTGTAGAAAAGACTAAGCCAATTTTTATACTCGGAATTTTTACACTTTTTCACGCGCGGTAATAAAAAATTCACCAGTGAAAACCACGATACTCGCATTTTCCTTCGCATATTATTGTCACTATTATTATTCGGAATCCATCGTTGTGATTTCACCAGACATTGTGTTCATTACATCGCAGTAGATAAATATTAGCAAATTTTGAGAGTTGAGTGTTGAACTGGAATTTCGAAAAAATAACCGGTTTTTGTTTTGTGACTGTTGATCTGAATCGGAATCGGAATTTGGATTTATGAATTAGTTCAGTTTTGAATGTGTGATCGAGAACAAAAAAATTTGTGTTAAACATAATATAATTATAAAATCCTAGGATCTCAATACCTTTTAATATTATTGGAATTCACCGTGATTGTCAGATTCATCAGTGATTTACCAGGTAATTTTCATAATATTCTCATCTTAAAACCTATAATTTATTTTTCAACTTTCTTTTAGACGATGCAAATAATTAGTATAGGTTAAGTTTGGTAGGAATATGATTTTTACCGGTGATTTTGTTCATATAGTAGGCGTAAGCTTAGTTAAGTATAACATTATATGAATGCAAAAAGCGTAGAAGAATAACTGAACATGATCAACGAGCAATATTCGGAGAAATATTTACTCCAAGAGTAAGACACACACGTGCCAGCGGAAAATGAGTTAGTGAACTGCAAATGACGCCGTGTGTGTGCTTGTGAGTTTGTGCCTGTGCTCACTCCTTCCAATGACACACATATTATTCTGAATTTATTCTCGACTGTCAATTCTCTCCAGCGTGGCTCTTAAAACACTTGCCCTACTACTACATACATAGCTATTACTGTAGTAACTAGTAACTGTTCAGTATACTCAATGTAGAGCTTTTGGTGCTAAAGTATTTTTTGCTGTATTGGTTTGATTTACTAGTGGTCTCGAGAAGTTTTTTTTTGCGAATTTTAACATAACTTTAGCATATTATTTTGTTGGATTTGCCTGCTACAGTTCAAGTTTCGAATTGCCCGTTCGCTTTTTCAAAATCGGGGTCGCGCTTCAAACGTGCATGACATAACATATAGGGTTGGCAGTATACTAATTAATGACAACTAATTTATCTTTTAAATTTCAAAAAAATTAGTGCTCCCTTAGAAAAAAAATCTTTGTAAATAATGTCTAAGCTCATAAAAATTTGGTGACATTGGACAAAATTGACAATTTGTGATAAAATTTTCATGACATTTCATCTTATCACTTTTCATCAAATTGTGATGAAAAGTGATAAGATTTTTGACCAAAATCGGGTCGAAAGTTTCAGGAGATTATTTGACAAGATTTTTGTATAAGATCCTACGTTGTTTTTAAAATACATATATGGCGTATGACATTAAACTGTTGCACTACTCATTATTAGCTGTATTTATGCACAGTCGAGTCGTATTGAATCCAGGGCAACTTAAACCATCATAAAAAGCTTTGCTTATAAATAATATTGTGCATAGAACACACGATTTAGCATAATACATATACATGTATAGCAATTATTGTTTTCTGAATTCTCAAAATGCTGCAAAAATTCCGTATTAGATTAAAACACGCTTTATTAATTATTATGCCTGTAGTTTTGTAACATATTCTCTTGCTGTTCTTTCTTTTATTTTCTTCTGAATCAAAAAGGATCGCAACTAGCCACAGCAGTTGCCTGAAGTACGAAACTATACAATATTATTATATTTTATGGTTTGAAAAATTAGCCTACAAGTTTAGTAAATTCCCAAAAGCATGAAGCGACCTTTCAGTCATAAGTTAAAGAAGATGCAGTTTTTTTAAAAATAGGAACCCATTATAAGTATACACATACATCATATGCTCATGCTATGCTTTTTTGGGAAATTGATGCCTCAGAACCTCAATAATCTCTATGGCCTAGACACACACATCACAGGTCAGAAATAAGTTGATGGTTTTGCTCCATTTTTCGGAGCCCAGTTTATGCTTTACATGCTTATGTATGGTATATGGTGTCAGCCATATGCATGTTTACGATGCGATCAAAGAATTGACTCAAAGTGTCACTAAACGACATGCATACCTATTCAAAGCTCAAAACTCATCATCAGTGAATATTTAGCTTTAGCATTTTGAGTTTCTGCATATGCATTATTGTTTTGTATTATGCATGGACATAATATCCATGCAAAACGCGTGATGTATAATTGTACCGAGCGTTTTTATACGACACACACTACACACTACAGGAATACGGGAATAGCGAGAGAAAGACAGAAATCAATTCAAATTTAAATTCAATTGTTGACAAATATTATGGCTAAACATTTAAAAATAAATAGGGGAACGGTCCAATTCCATTGTTATATGAATACACTAAAAAACCGTATTTCTCCCTTTTATTTTTCCAATACAATGGACGCTAAATAACAATAGATAGTAATACAACAATTAGAGGAATAACGATGCTCATAACAAACATTAAAATAAAAACAAGAGTTGGCAAAGGATAAAAATAAATTTACAAGTCATATTATCTACGTTAATATTAATATTAGAGCATAAAAAGTTCGGTTCAACAAACTTTTAAAATTTCGCAATGGAAAATATGTAGTTAGTTGTGATTTTTAATTGGTGCGCCCAACTTAAATTTCCAGAGTGTATCTACGAGTTACATATACATAAAATAGAAGAAGGCGAAGAAAACCAAGTTTGGTCCGGCCAAAATTTGTCAACTAATGAGCAACAAGTAACTAACATACTTTTTTAAACCATACTTTTCATTTTCCATTAACCATTGTTAAATCGCTTCTACGCACAATAGTTTGCGTTTTATTTTGTACATTGCGAAGAAACGTTGTCTGAAAGTTCAACTTGAGAATTGAGTGTACGTGAAGATTAATATTTATGTGTAATTGGTACACTATTTAATTTGGACAGTGTAAATCATCTTTGCACTTGAATCAATGTAATAATTATAATAATATTGTTACTCTAGTTTTAAAAAACTGACCATCTAGTCTATGTACAAAGGTTGCAGGTGTAACTCTGCCCCAAAATAATATATCACACATAACATACATACATACACAAATACTTTAAATGTCCAATGTACACTACAAAACTGACCCACCTATCTGTCTGTATGTCTAGTGTCTCGTGTGTGTGAATTTAAAGAGGATTTAAACAATGTCTTAATGAGAAGGGTAGAGTCTCGTTTCGCTCACAATCATAAACCATCAACCATCATCTTTAAATATTGTCTGACTCGAGACACAATTATTCTGCAAACTTTTATTACTGATTGCTATACTAGTGGATATATATAATGGTAGACTGAGAAAATGGAAGCAGAATATCATCACTATATGATATGTATCTATGCTTATACACAATAATAATTGTGTGTGAGTGTGTCGCGTGTTCCAATTAAGTGTATCATCTTTGAAAGTACATTGTTTGCTTTATGGTACGCAAAAATTACATATAAATAAAGGTATAATGAACGTATGTGAACACTGTGAACCATATTCAGGATTACATGTGTATGAGCTTTCATCGCCAGTGCTGTGTGTCAGTCAGTCAGTCAGTCATCAGTTGTTGTTTCTTTTCTGTCTCGCTCTCTCTCTCTCCCCATCTTCGTGTTTGCTTCTTTCACTGGTCAGTTCACTGATCTTTCTTCATTACAATTTACAATGTGAGCGTACATAAAAAGCCAGCATGCAAAAGAGGCATTTAAAGTCCGACTTTTTTCTCTTTCTCTCGTGGTCTACAATTTTTCACCCATTTTACACACAGCCACAAATGCAAATACAAATGCAATTATAGATAATAAAAAGGAGACCAACTTGTGTACGTATGTAAGATACGTGGAGTTTCTGAAATATTGTAGGAGATTGTCTCATAAAGTGACAAAGATTTTTATGACAACTTTTAAACCAAAATCTGTTACCTTCATCTTGTTTTCTATTACCTGTAACATCAAGTCAGCTCTCATTTTTTCCTTGGATTGCTTGTAGGTACTTGTACATAAAATTACATTTAGTACTTTTGACAAAATCATTTTGAGTACAGTACGAGTACAGTGAAAAAAAAGAGGAGCAAGTTCTTTGGTACAGAGTGTATCATGTTCTTGTCCACGTCCATTTCCATATCATGTCGTCAAAGAGCCATCGATGATGATGACAATGACGACGACGACGGCGACCTGACTCCAAAATGTTACAAAAGTAGAGTACAACAGTGGCAGACGCAGAGGCTGATGAGGATGATGAGACCACTACACTAAATCCTCAATTGCCAATTGCTCCACCTTACCTACTTATCATTAGCATCAGCTTCAACATCAGCTCAAATTTAAATACGAATATGTATCTATGCCTACTGCTTACGTACATAAGTATGCATGTATGTGTTGCAAAAACATGTGTAAGTACATGTTTTAAACACGGTCTCTTGCTCGAGATTCTCATATTCAAGAATGAGTTCCCTATATTGAGTTTTTAAGGATTAAAAAGTGTGTGCACAGTAATATATTATGCGCAAGTGTTAGTAGGTATTTTGTACTATATACGAGAACTTCTTTTTGACTACTTCCCATCTTCATAATCAGCATTATACAAAGTAAAACAACATCACCATAGTAATAATGATAATAATAATAACGATAATATGGTGATGATGATACTGTGATAGGACAGGCACCCTGAATATGGATATGGATATGGATAAGAATATGAGAATATGAGTCCGCGTAATATGTGCGAATTGGAGCTGTACGCCTCTCTCTTCTCGCACACTTTTTCCACACAGCTCAGCTGTAAATGTGTGTGTGTATTCCTGTTTGCCTCAAAGATTACCTGTAGATTGTAGATATGTGAGTGGATATGGATATGAATATGAGGATAGATTGCAGTTGTATTTTTCTGTGTTATGTGTGTTGTGGACTCTCTGTGTGTCAGTCAGTCAGTTGGCTATTCCAATTCTCATTCCCATTCCACAGTTGTGTCGAGTATCGAGTCGAGTATATGTATTTATGTATATACATAGACTCGACTGACGACGAGAGGGCAATGAACGACTTTTAACCGTATTTCGTTTTCATACTAAAGATCCAACTACCAACTACTTACTACAGCTGTTATACATACATACACACTTAATTTAGGCTCATGCTCATCCATTCATTCATCGTTCATCCTTCGTCATCTTCTCTCGCACAAGAATCTTCCTACAAGTATATAGTCAAGCCAAATTCCTGTCTTTTGCATGGATGAGAATTGGAAAATGTGTGTGTATGTTTTTTTTTAAAAATTAAAATACAGTCGATTAAAATATTGTAAAGAATTAATTATTCAAATTTTAAAACACATATTGTATTCTGTATTACTAATTTTAATCTAATTCAAATTATTTGAATAACTTATAACAGAGCATAGAATATGATAATATTTTTTATTATGCGTTTCGTACATAGACATAATGCTTGTAGTTAGTTAGTAGATGAGTACATATAATATATGGAGTGTGAGTGTAACTGCATGAGTGAGTGAGTGAGTGGAGTGGAGGTTTGCTTGCTGAGTTTTGGTTCTGTAGCCTGGCTATATGCTCTGATTTCAAATGCTGACCTACAAATCCAGTAGTGGTAGAAAATATCCTGCGATAATATTTATTTGAGCTTCGCTGTATATTACATTATATTATATTCAGCATTCAGCCGATGCGTTCCACTGTAGTATTTTTGCATGTATATACTGTAGAAATGTGGATGTACATGTACATATATACGTTGTGCGCAGATATGTACAGTATGGATATTTTATTGTACATATTCATGATGAAATTGTAATGCATGCATGTATAAATGTGTACAGTGTACATGTACAATGTGCGATAGTGCTTAAGTAAGTAAAAAAGCATAATATGATATATATAAATACATTATAAATGTGTACAGTCGGCACGCATTAAATAGGTTATGCATCCTCAAATTGTAATAATAGTAATATTATTAAGGTTTTTACCTCCCTTCTGTGCTCCATAAAAATTGGTGGCAGACAATGTACAATCAATTTCATAGAATGCTGGGTGTATTATTGGCAGGCATTATTTCGTATTAAATAAGTATATGTATAGGTAGTTACATACGATGAACCAAATGAGAGGGGACACAACCCAATAATGATCAGTTTTAAATTTAAGTACTTACATACATACATGCATATTGCATATTATGTCGTTGGTATTTTTGCTCGTTGAGTTACTTTAAAAGGTAACAAAATATTTAAATAAATGTAGGGACAATTTTGTATACATGTATGTATGTACTTGCAAAAATTAACGGGGTTTTCATTTATTTCTTTGTACATAGTCGTTCAATGAACTCAACCTCAACCATAATCGGAGCTTGAGTCTGACTCATGATGGTACTCGGAGAGACAACCAAAGAAGGAAGATAAGTGGTGTATGTACATATTTGTGGATAAAATTGAACCAACAAAAAAGAAAACGAGCTATCTACATATATAGAGGACTAAAAGAATATTCAAATCACGGGAATATTCAAGATGCCTGATGCAAACCTGGAAATCCAAGTGCGAAATGCGTCCAACTCAAAGCTGTCGATTGTGACTAGCGGAAACGGAAGTGTCATGGACCGGGACGAAAGCGGGGGAGATGAATGCGACAGCTGTGATGAGCAGCCGATTCCACTGAAAAAGAGTCGGGTGAAAAACGGAGGGAGCAAGGATGGTCATGGCGTTGCCATTGGTCACAACAAAAACAGTAGCATCATGTCGGCATTGTCCATGTGCGGGTCGAACAGTCGAGATAGGGATCGGGACATTAGTGATCAAGATGAATGCTCTGGGTCCGGACCGTCCATCAAGGAGGGAAACAATTCGGCCTCTTTCACTTCTGGAGAGGTTCGCATGCTTAATTTTTCAATTTTTCGACAACAGCTTTCTTCAAAATGTATATAAACGTGCCTTTTGACGTGACGTTTGCAGGAAAATTTCAAAAAATTATCTTTTTTTTTAGAATTCGGATGCGGATGGTGGTGCCGATGGTGAGGAGCACATTAATGGCGTCAATTTGAGGCAGGATAATCCAAGAAGCTTTGAGTGCGATGTCTGTAACATGAAGTTTTCCAACGGGGCCAATATGCGACGGCATAGAATGCGACACACTGGCGTAAATAAACAATATAAATGTTAATGCGTACAATTATTTATTAGTGAAACCTTTTGGTTTTTGTAAAACTATCAGCATTTAACCGGCTTCTCTTTGTTTAATTTCAGGTCAAGCCGTACGAATGTAAAATGTGTCAAAAAAGGTAATTAACTATTAACTACACTCAATATGATGACGATCGATGTCAAAATGATTTTCTTCGTTTAATCACACATGACAAAAAAAATTTGAACTTATTTTTAATTTTCTTGTTTAATTTTTTGTACAGATTTTTCCGAAAAGACCATCTCGCAGAGCATATGGTAAGTGATTTTAGATGAAGCATGTGTGTAATTTATCATTGATGTTTTAAATTTCAGTTTGAAAACTAAGGATACATGAACGTGCTAATATTTTTTGTTTGTAAATTTTTAGGCCACACACTCTAAAATGTTGCCTTTCAAATGTCCAATCTGTAAGTATAATTTTTCATGACTCCTGATTGCGCAAATGTTTTTATAAAACTCCATAAAATTAAGTAAATAAAATGATTGCATGATGCGAGAAAATTCAACAACTTTTTATTGTGCTTACTTGTAGGTAACAAAGGATTTCAACGCCAAATTGCAATGCGAGCACATTTCCAGAATGAACACGTTGGCAACCAAAACGAGCAGGTGAAAGCCTGTCCGCTGTGTACTTATAAAGGAGGCTCCATGAAAAGTTTGCGAGTTCATTTCCGCTCCAGGTCAGTGCTGTTGTGTATATGTATTATGTACATTAAATTGTTTTCGTTTTTTAAATATCAAACAACCGAAAGTCTACAATTTACTCTGTTTCGATTTCACAAAAATATTTAGACATGGCATCGACCTGGACAACCCGATTCCAAATTCTGCATCAATCCAGTCCTCTGGAAACGGCCGAAGTTCCGGCTCCCCACCGAACAATAGCAACGGAGAATACAGTGAACTTGCTCACGCTCTCAATGTCTTTGACGATCGAGAGAAGAGTAACGACTCGTTGATTCCTTCTCATTTCCTCGTGCCTCAGATTGAAATTTCTTCTAATTCGTCATATCCCACTCATTTTACCTTCACTGCTGACTCAAGTTATAATGGTAAGAACATAGGAAATAAGAATATATTATTTAAAGTATTAAATTAACTTCCCCTTTTAAAATCATGTACAAAGATGCATCCATGTACTGATACACCGCTATTTTATTTTAGGACATCGCTCCTCGTCTTCACCACCGCACGTGTCGCCGGCCTCCGATTCCAGTCCATCCAGTTCTGATTTAGTTGTTGTAAAAAAGGAGGTTTTAAGTTTGGAGGATCGTCTGGTGGACCAGTCGTCGTGCTTTAATAATGGAGATGCAAAATCCAAAGACTCCTCAGACAATGGGGACGATGACATGCAGGAGATGCCCGAAGATTTATCGTTTGGAAATGCCAGTATGAGGTAAAAGGAAACAGAACAAAATTTTAGGAGATTTGAATTATAAATTTTCCCCAAAATCAAAATGAACCGGAACTTTTAACCAACATTTTTTTTCTCAATTGCTAGCAAATGCTGTTCAACAACACCCAGCAAGCTTTCACCGTTAAAAACTCTGTTGCGAGAGGATTGGAACAATAGCAAAGACAGCAGTCATGCCAATTCATCCGCTTCTACGTCTAGGAGCAGAAGTGACAGCTATCATGCTCAGGTATGTGTAATTATTAGTTGATATCAGTACTATCATTTTTATACGGTATTAATTTTTATGTATATTTGTCTGCCTTTTTCAGTCGTACGAAGGCGATGATATTAGTTCATCCATTGGACTTGATAGTAGTGGACATTCCGCATACAGTACTAGTAGACGTGGTGCTACTTCAGCCTTCCCCGCCGGATTTCCAGCCAATTACATGAAAAACTTTTGCCACCACTGCCACATTCTTTTTCCGGATAAAACCCTCTATTTTCTACACAAAGGTTGTCATTCGCAACGAAACCCTTGGCGGTGTAATATTTGTAACGAAGAGACGAAAAACGTTTTCGACTTTAATTCTCATCTTTTGAGCAAGTCGCATAATTAATAATTAGCCTCCAAATTTCGTGTATAGCCACGTGGCTTTAGAAACTATTTTGAAAAAATGTAAGAAAAATGTTTTCCACATTTCGATCAAAGTATTAACAAGGTGGTGATTTTTAATGCTACGAAGCGTAATATGTACTGCCTTTTGTGTCTTTGTGTGAACAATTATTTTGAAAATAGTTATGATATACACATGATGTATGTATAATTTATAATGTACGAGGTCATTCAGTCTGCCAAAATTATAAGAGAAAAATAAGACGTATATATTGCTATACAAATTAAATAAATGTTAAAGAATACGTCATTCTTGATAATCTTAAAACTGTATTATTATTTTGTAAAATATTTTCTTACCTCTACATATTATTAAGTATGTAAATTCTGTTTTGATTTTTGATGCAGGATGCATCAACTCGAAATTTCAACGCCATCCCAATCTTTCACTTGCTCCTCTTTTAGTGACATTTGTTTTCCATCGCACTCCCCTTCCTTTTAGTTTTTATTCTTCCAATATGTATGTATAAGTAATCACTTTATTCTAATTTCGGAATATTATTGTCAACTTTGCAATTTTCCTTTGTTCGTTTGTTATGTCAACATTCTCATTAAGAACGGTGCTAAAAAACATTCAGTTGCTCTAAATAGACCATTCTTTAAAATATTACATGAAAACCCTACCTTCATGTTGTCTTCAAAAAATCTCTGGGATTTTGTAATTTATTGTACTATTTCAATGCTATTATTGTTCCTAATTATTAGTATTCCTTCATTCTATCTCAAAAACTCAAACGAAGCCAGTTGCATAAACCTTAAACCTTTAATTATGATATAATAGAAAACAATTGCTTTTTGTTAAAATATCCAGTGGAGTTTTTGTCTTAAATTAACAGTGCTTAAAATATATAAGTATAGAATATTTACATTTGTACTTTTGAGCATTTGTAATTTAGACTTGTTAGGTTAAATATTTATTTTAGGAAAACATTTACCCACCTCTGTTTTGGTAATCATATTTATAAAATAATCTATGTATGTGCGTCTATCTTGTTATTTAAAAAATACTGTAAGTATATGTAATACTAATAAAAAAATTGTTATTGTTGGCAAAAAGTGACAAATAGTATGATAGAATAACTTATTTCGTCCTTTTTATTAGTTGTTGAAAAATGTCTTTGTTTTAAGTAGCATAATTTATGGTGGCGATTCGAAAAGTTGTCAATCTATACTTAAGTATGTAGTTTGTAAGCTGCAAGATTTAGGTACACTTGAGTATTGAGTAGTTGACGATGGGAAGTTATAGACACACAAAAGTACGGAATTTACTTTTCATAGAATTATTTAACTACTTCATACATCTTGATAAATAGTTTTATTATGTATTATGTAACAAATCACACGAATTTTGTTGTTGCTTTAAAATGTTATTTTTGGTTTTTTAAGTAATTGTCTTCGGCTACTATGTATTTCAATTTTCCAGAACTTTGGATAATGAAATTGACAGATGCCAACTGTATTAAAGACGAGAATACAAAAGCAAAATTCTTATACGCACCAAAGGTTTTGTATGGTAGAAGTGCATGAAAAAGATTTTGAGCGAAAAAGATTCATTGTAATGTCCTTAAATACTGGGAAAATATTCTACCAATTGATTACGTTTCAATAAATAAATTAATGAAGCGTTATCACTCAATGTCTATGTACACAATTCGTGCTGTTCTGTTTTATCAAGCGCATTATTAATTATTTTAATGTTTTAATTAGAATAAATAATACAATGTGTATCATTATAAATTTGCCATGTTTAAGTTCGTATTATGTACCCTCAACTAAAGGAGTGGGTTAATGCAGCTCGAGTGGCCCAGAACATGCTTGGAAAGAAACATAGATAACATTGTCACAAGATCATCATTCAACGCCTTCACGGATGGACTGAGCTAGAAGCCTAAACCTAAACAAAATATTGGTTAACATTAACATCCAGTATCTGTATCATTTTGCATTTTCTCCGTTGTAAATGATAAATTCCGCAAGTCCGCATATTTTAAAGAGTTGTTTGATATTTTAAATGTTAATATCAGTCAAAATTAATGTGAACAGTAGACAGACCTTTGTATGAAGCTAAAGGATTTATGTATATACCGATTGAGGCATCTCATTCCTCGATAGTGCTTCCGAAACCAGAATCTGTTTTGGTTGTATATTATTGGTGTTTGATGGCAAAGGATTCCAATTTAAGTTTGAATCGTTCCAATTGTGTAGACCTTACAACCTACGAACAACAATACAGTAGCAATGTACCATTACAAATGATGTACACATACATCAATTCATATTTCATGTGTGACTAATCACTAATAGTTTTCAAAGTTTAATTATAACAGACG
>JAQIVE010006153.1:0-11909 GCA_034698285.1 Sminthurinus bimaculatus | reverse complement strand
GGAGTGTTGTTCATACATTCATGGATGTATCGTTCATGTAGATATGTATTACATACATACATAAGTATTACAGTGCAGTACTTAACTACTGGAAGTGGCCGAGGAGTAACTTGTCCTAGCTGCCACATTTATGTTTATGGGGTTGCTCCTGGAACATTTTCGAACCGAGAGCAGAATTACTTACATAGTTCTAAATCTTTGTTTGAAAATTGCTGTCGTTTGTTTCACTGAGTCTTCTTGGCCATAGTTGTAATGTAATGAGAATGTGAACTTTAGTGTTCGAGGAGTTTATTGACATTATGTCAGGTAGTAAAGCATGAGACAGAGTGAGAGAGGGAGAGAGAGAGAGAGCGATGGAGAGGAAAACTGGAAAGGACAGGACATTTAGAGGAATGTATGAGTTAAGTGTTCAGTCAGAGGTAGAGACAGAGACAGTACAGTATCAAGTAAGGCCATGGTTGCACATACAGCAAAGAATTTTTCAATTCAATGGAGCCAAAGACAAAATAAAATAAAACAAAATAACATGGAAACCCACAAAAGACACGGGACAGACACAGAGTTGAGATGTTAAATGTTCGTCATAGTCATAGTCATAGCCATAGTCATCATCATCAGCAGCAGCAGCATCAACACCAGCAGTCAGCAGGACGGTCAAGTGCACCACATTTGGAGAGAAGAACGACCGTCCACGCTCAACTGTCACAATAATAATAATGATAATAATAACAGTAACAATATAACGACCTAGCCTTCTTCTTCTTCTTCTTTTGAGTCCAAGCCATAGTTAATAATGTCACTTTTGCCTGAGAACTCAAATTCCTCTGTTCAAATTCCTCAAGAATTTTGGAAAAAATCTAAAGAATACAGTTTCATTCCTTTTTTTACTACAGCATGCTTACGTACGTAGTACGTACATATACGAAAACAAAAGACTGAAGGTGTACTGTACTTTTTCCATTGTTTTATTGAAAATCTGATGGTTTTATGTGTAAAACATAGCCAAGGCACGTTCTTTTACGGAGAGAAGTATAATACGTAAGAAACTATGTAATACATACTAAGAATATACTATGTAAATGGAGTTTTTGTTTGCATATATATATATACATGTGTTGAGGGTGATCCACCTCCTTTTACTTCATTTGATTGTCGTTGTTCTTGTTACTGTTGTTGTTGTTGGCGTGTTTGTCTAGTCGAAAAATAATCTGAGGTTTGATCCTTAATGAGAGTTTTTTATTGTAGATATTAGTTGGTTCCTTTTTTCGTCGTTATGTGGATTGTGAACGTGGTTGGTGGTGGTCATTTTGGGTTTTTTTCCGTGGGGAATTTCTACAGTTTAATCTAATCTAATCAAGATGGATGGATGGATGGATGAAAAGGACCAGCTGTCACCCATCCTCATCAAGTTGTCGTGACGTAATGAGACTCAGTCTTGTCCTCACGTCATTTCACTCAGTTTAAATGGTTCTCTATGCGTAATATTCTACAGATACTTGGTCAAAGAGTGTATCCATTGACCGAAAAATTGGGTGGAATCAAGTTGATAAAAGCCCATTTGATTTAATTTTATGTGCTTTTTAATTATGCAGCTTGCTGACTCTCTTGGTGTGTCTATGTAGTTGTTTTGGCGTAGGTACCTTTCTGTATGACAATCTGGCAATTTTGTGAGTCAAGTACACAAACGCACACATATACACACTTTGTATACAGTTGCTGTACATAGTTGTTTTGTTCATTTGCGCCAGTTTTGGAAATTTATTGAAGTTTTCCCTTTTTTCACTAGGTATGTATGTTCTCAGTCCAATTAAGAGTACGACTTTTAATTAAATGAAATTAGGCATAAATTAATGAAATGTGTACATCACATGGGGATGTAAAGATGTAATAATAAGTAATGTGAAAATTATATTTTTCATGACATGGAAATTCCTGTTTTCCCTAAAAGTTTGCGAATCTGATTGACCATTTTGAATATCTTTATATGTATCGTATCGTTTAATTGGCATTTTTTATGTGACCAATATTACTAATGTCAACATCTACTTTTCTTTAATTTAATTTACATAGATGTGTGAATGCAGGGGGCCAAGTAAATTTCGTCATGAAACATGTATGTAGGTACACAAGTATGCATGTTCTCTGCTACTAATAAGCAGACAATGAGTAACACATATACGTTTATATATTACATGCAAGACCTGGTCACTGGTACTATGTATTATAGAGACTGGCGACTAATTAGGTATTTATGGTATTTCCTTGAGAGTTTTCGTACTGTATTTTTTCAGAAGAAGATGATTGTTAGCGACGAAAGATGAAATGTAAATTGTCAGAGGAAAATAAGAAAGGAAAGGAATTCCTCTGCTCTGTCTGAGCACGTGGAGTCTTCATTTGAGAAAAAAAGGAAGGTAGTACTTGACGGAAATATTTTTGCAAAGTAAAAACTTGTAGCCTAGTGCAATTCGAAACAAGTGAATAAGTAATTCAATAGGAAATATTATAGGGATATGTATTAAGCTCTACATATTATACTGTAAGGATTTGTCTTAGGTCTGCAGTTTATGGTAAGCCTTCACTTTGTAAAGGAATGTGTCTATCGTTATTCTGCACAATTTTAATATGTACGAGAAATTATACAAAAATAAAAAACTGTAGATTGAACTGCAGAATCTGTGGAATATCTCTATTAGATATGTATGTATGTATGCATAAAGATTGAGGATGGATTTTATTTGAGTGGTTACATATTTTCAATGTTTATATTGCCCGTTGTACATACATGTTACTCACATATTGACAAAGATGTATAATTGAGCTATGACTTGTCAGGGTTAAAGTCATATGTCTAAACTGTCGTCTGTCTCCTCTTTTTTCCGCCGGTATATTTGCTGAATGAATCAGTCTCATCTCGTACACACTGTCTAAATAGTTATGTACAAATATATATAATATATAAGACAAAACACAAATAAACATCTGCGTATATATAATTGTGAATACAGTTAGAGCTATTTATGTCTAAAGAGAGAGAGAGAGAGAGAGAGAGAGAGTCGAAAGAGTAGAGAGTAGAGCAATCAGGAAGGGAAAAATCCTTGTGCTCATATTATGCAAAGCGAAAAGGAACGTCTTCGTCATTCCATTCTCCACCTTTGACTTGCCTCTTTCTCTACTTTACGACGGCTTGATGAGTGACTGACTTAGCGAGAATTGAACATTGTGAGTGAACCTTTCATTCCATTCCGTTTCGTTCCCTTATTGCACATGATGAACAAATGAACAAATGGCGGGCGAAAAGGGTTACACATTTTTACGGCATTTTCTCTTCCTCTCTCTCTTTGAAAATTGTCTGTGCATCTGTACCGGTCTTCTTTTTCTTATTGTACTTCTTCCGGGAAAGAAAAACTTGAACTAATATTATAGTTACAAAGTATGTGAAGGCATAATGTCACTTCATGTCATGTAATGAGTCTGTGGTGTTGTGTTTTGTTGTTTTCTTATTACATGACGATGATGACGTTATATGCTGTGTAAAAGGTTAATGTTTCTCCATTTTTGAGGGTGCACACGCCACGATTTTAAATAAGTGAGCATCGCCATTATCATCATCTGTTTTCCCGTTGTAAATACAAAGCCATTTTTTTCTTTTTTTACACAGATGCTTCTTTGCTATCCCTCTCTCTCTCTCACTCTCTTCTCTCTTGGTAAAAAACATTGTATTTCCATAAAGAGAGAGAGAGAGAGAGAGAGTCAATCGTTCGAATAGTCGTGTATTTGTAGAATAAGAAAAAGACGATGTGGAAATGTACAATATCTACTGTGTGACTGTGTCTTGGTCCCCCTGTGGTTTATTCACGTTTATGAGACTGTCACTGATTTATTTCTCAAGTTTGCTGGGGACTCTGGAGTCGAACTCAACTGGAGGACTTTCTGGACTCTGTCCTCTCTTTGAGAAATATAAAATTGAAAAAATAAAACAGTAAACTACAGTGTGCCATGTTTACATTTCATATGAATAAGTTTGTAGATATATTGGTACATGATTATGAAAATATTATTAAGATTTCCCTACATCAAAAAAGGCACGATATAACTAACTACTAACGACAGTCAAAATTCAAATTTCAATTTTGAATTTTGAACAGATAGGATACATATATACGGAGAAACCCGTTCTGTTTGTA
Source organism: Sminthurinus bimaculatus (assembly GCA_034698285.1). Classification (NCBI taxonomy): domain Eukaryota; kingdom Metazoa; phylum Arthropoda; class Collembola; order Symphypleona; family Katiannidae; genus Sminthurinus; species Sminthurinus bimaculatus. The sequence goes on along the minus strand of JAQIVE010006153.1, from coordinate 7,725 downwards.
TCATATCTTTATGTATCTAATATAGTGGCAATAATGTATTTTATTTGTGGATAAATAGAATTTGACGGAGAATTATGAAGACGAGGATGAGGAATAAATACTACATACATGTATTTTTCTCGGCTCTCGTGAAAGCATAATGAGTATCCTATAGGGAAATGGAAAGGATAGAAACTTTCTATTTTAAAAAGGCGGCTTAGGTATTTATAAAATTTTGTCATGTTTTGTATGTGTACCTATTCGTATTAAAAAGTGTATTAAGGGAGTCAATCTTGTGGTAATAAGAATAATAGTAATAATAATGTGTATGCAATCGGAAGGTCAAAGGTAGCTTCAACGAGATTCTTTTCTGTTTGTTGTTGTTGTTGTCGTCGTTTGGCATAATACGATATTCCGTTCACATGTGCTTTTTGTTGTATTTGTTGGTTCAAAGTTCCAGTTGACTCACATTCACGTTTACGCTGTATGTAATGCTATGTAATGCAATGCAATGGTTGGGACTTGGACTTGTTCGATAGACCTCCTCCGATCTTTCCAAAAAAAGAAGAAATAATGTCATACTGATCCGAACAAGTGAACTGGGAAAAATTTCCAGTAATGTTCTTGATTCAAATATACATAAAGTAGAGAATAACTAACTATAACTATACATAGTTGTAATAGGATAAAAGGAGGAATAAGAATGGAGAGCAATAATAGGGAATAGAGATACATAGGTACCGTTTTTATCTTTTCGTCTCACAGACTCCATTAATGTGCCTGTGCTTGTGTGAGTGAGATCAACTAGGTATGTAGGGAAAAGAAAAAAGTTGACTCGAGTCAAAGTCAAGGAAAGTCATGCCGAGAGACGAGGACGAGGGCCAAGACGAAGACGAACCAGTATAACCATATGATCGAGAGACCAGGACCAGACGACTCCTTCTGTGACATTTTTTTTCGTTTGCTTCTTCTCCAATATTTTGTTGTGGTTGCAGTTGCTATTATTACCAAAACTCATAAGTGGATGTGGATGGAGAGTCTGAATTTTCTGAATTCTAAATCGCATGCTGTCCTATTCAATAGTAAATTGACCTACGACCCAAAGGAAAAAAGAAGGAAAAGTCTGTTCCTTCAACTCCTGCTGACTTTTAATGTAGTTTTCTATGCAGTGCATGTATACATATGCTCATCTGTTTAAAAATATAAATAAAATATACATTTGGATACAAAATACAAAATCTCTCTCAAGAAAATATGATTTTGATGGAGCATCAGGCCACTTTTTCTCATATTAATGGTAATACAACCGTTTGAAAAATATAATGTAGGTAAGTATACAAGTTTCAAGAATATACATGCATACATGCAGTTTGAAGGAGAATAAGGGCTTGAACTTTCAGAGTAAAACATTTAAATGCATTTCATTCTCAAAGAGAGTTGTGGAAAAGTGTGAAATGTCATATTAAAGAGCACAATATCGTGTGACCTGTTTCTGTATAATGATTTTCTCTGCATTTCAGAAATGTGGAAGGTACCGCAGTAGAAAAATGCACTTTTAAATTCCAAGAAGTAAATGTTTAAAACTAAAATTCTTGCTGCTTCTTCTTTTTCTTGGATGAAACAAGAAGTCGGAAAAATAATGTAATTTTGTGTTTTTCTCGGCTTCTGGTTTCGATTTTACATGCTTTGCAATTCAAATGCACTTTAACGTCAAAACCTTCAAACACCTTTAGCAATAATTCCCTTTGTGAGATGAAGAGCTCACAATTTTACCATAAAAGTTCAAGAGGGAACTGATTCTCTTTTAAGAAATGAAATATTGAGGATGAACGGGAAATTGCATGTTTCTCGAAAGCTGGAGGGAAAATATTTTAGAAGAATGGCAGTTGTAATTTTAAATTTTAAGCCTTGTTTGTATTATGTGTTGTACATAATGCTTAACCATTTAGCCAGTGTGAAATTTTGAATGCAGAGCCCCAAAGAGATTGGGAAAAGCTTGCACAAAAACTTGTCAAGAAAGACATAAGGTGTGTTGTAAAAAGTTAATAAATATAAAATAATTTAAGAACCTTTTTTTCTTGGCAAAAAAATATATTTTCTTGTCTACAATAATGCGTTTTAGCTGCAACTTCCGCGTAAAATATCCTGCTACTTCAACTACTAGTCAATATCCCCGTTCATTTTTTTTAAATTAAGTTTCAAGCGAGGGTGTTCACACATCAATTTGAAGGAGGAGCAGCAACAGTGTGAACTTGATTGCAAATTGAGTAAACTCCAGTAAATATGAGACCAGAAACGATATTTAAGTAAAAACAAAAACGTTCGCATCCCGTTGCTTCCCATTTGTTATTAATATTTTCCTGTATGAAGGGGTGTTTGCAAAAATTGACCATAAAGTTGTGGGTTTTTGGCTGGTTAGGGAAGGTGCATATAGAGAAAAAAAAGAGAAAACTCATTGGGTTCACTACATATGTAATATGTATGATTTCGGTAAGGAAGTATAGATCTTATCGTTGTATGTTTTGTCAGTCAGAGGAATCCGGTAGTCAAAGCTAGGAAAATATGAAGAGGGTCGGAGGTTTTTCAATCAAAGCTACAAGAACTTGGTTATAGATTTAGGTTAATCCAAATTTTAGGGCATCTCCAATAACTTAAATTTAAATGTCCACTTCATTAAATGCGATTATTATAATTCAAACTCCGTCTTCGACCACTCGAAAAATTATATGGATTTTCTTAATCGATGAGGATTTTATTAGTATTTATTCAAAAATATCTTCAGGTTGTAACTGAGGAATTTCTTGGAGAGAGAAAGAGAGAGATTTGAGCGTGTGCTTGAATGGGGTTAATTGCAGACCGGGTGGAGGTTGGACGTAGACGACGTTCAACATGAAACTTGACATGAAAAACGATGAAAGGGAAGCCGGTAGGAGACAAAACTGTAAAGCTGTAAATAGTAAATATTGGAGCGGAGAAGATCACATTATTTTCGCCTATTATTATTATCATTATTATTAGTGTTATTATGTATGTAGTGAACGTATCGCATCGTCCCTTTTATAACCATTCTGCAGTGAAAAAAGAATGTTTTACTCGTAAGTGGAAGAGAAAATATTATAAGTACAGGAGGCGGAGATGTTTGGATGTTTAGACTAGCACGTACAAAAGTATGACAGAAACTGAAGGGACTGGGGAGAAAAAACCGGAGGAGAGTGAGCGGGAGAGACAGTTTAGAACAATGACAATGTGCAGTGTGTTTTAGTTGGAAGTTGGTTGGTGGAAACATGCCTATCGGGTTTCAATGTTTTAAAAAGTTGATACAGTTGAACAAAATGCCGACAACGTTATTTATTTCATGTTTTCCTCAGCTCTTCTTTCCTTCCTCTATTCGTATGTAGCTAAATATATACATTTTATGTATTGGGATTTGGATTTCCGTCTTTCTCTCTCCCTCTGCTTCATTCATAGAATTAGGAACAAAATGTTTTTTACGTTCATTCAGACAACATTTGAAATGAATGTCATACTTACATTAAGTAATCACTGTAAAGGTTTTTGACTAAACTACATGTGCATAATATGTGCTTTATGCATTCAGAATACAGTTTAGAACGTATAGGCAATCTCAATCCTTGGAAAAGAGAAGGGACAAGTTGGAACTGTCCCTTCTATTTTCGAAGAGACGAAAATATGAATAACGATCGCAACGAAATTGATAAGAAATCCTAGCGATTTGTCGAGCAAGGCTAATAGTTTTGCCCTGGGTATTTGACCCCAACACTCACCATTTTTTTGTGTATACATATGTGTATAGGTTTGTTTATGTTCGCAGAAATTGAAAGGGAAGAGTCAGCGATGGGATCAAATTGCATCGGATTTTCGGGATCGAAACTAAACCATGCAAAGATCAAGTCTAAAGTCCACAACAAAACTGGACAAAGTCGAATCAATCTCGTCTGCTGTTCCTCCGCAATTTTAAGTTGGAAAAAGAAAGAATCCAGCCATTTGTAAAAGGGAGAAGTGGGTAGATATGTACCTACACATGTATTGTACATACATGAATGTGTGTGGGGGAAGGAAGCTTAGATTGTGGATGATGGTGGCAGAAAACCGGGGTTTTTTTCTGTTTAGTTTTAAGTCTATGGGCGCGGATTTATCGTTAGTGTGTGATGTGCACTTGGCTTTTATTTCTTTGTGTATTGGAGACGATATAAATTTCTTGGTCACTCAGTATGACTGGACGGGCCTGTGCAAAACGAAATAGAGCAGACCACTGTGAATCGGACTTAGGTTTAAGCCCTAAAAGAAAAGAGGAAAGGATCGGAGAGAAAATAGGGGATTTAGATGCCCGGAACAATGGTCCATCAACTAGGTAATGACCAGAGAGAGAGAGAGAGAGAACGTTGAACAACCAACCAACCAGCGAGAAAAAGATATTTGTTTCAACCGGAAGAAATTCCAAGTGTATATAGTGTCCTCATCTTGTTCTTTCCTATATGGAAAGTTGCTGTGTGATTTTCTAGAGTATTTTGCTGGTGTGATTTTCCTTGTTTTTTCTCTCCTACATACAACTTTCTACATTTCCACGGTCATCGTCATGGACAGTCATTTTGTCTGCAGTGCAGTAAATTCCGTAATATATACAGCAACACGGTACAATGTACAATAAAGTGTACAAACTGTAGACTTTAGAGAGAGAGTGTGTGTGTGTGTTTTTGGAGAGAATGGAAAAAGAGGAGGATAATTGCTATTGAACCCAGTGAGTGAGGAGACATTTTTCTCGGGAAAAACACCATAAGCCACACGAGGCTCCCGGTCGAAACGAGCGAGACGACTTTTGGAACTGAATGAATGAAATGAATGAGCTTTGTTTCCTCTCTCTCTCTCTTGCCTATACACTTTGACTGTATATATATGTACAGTCAAACAAATAAAAATATTCTTGTGTACATACTATTTTACACAGTAGATTCTACTATTCTTGTAATTCTGAGCAAGCTCGCAAAAAAACAGTTTCTAAACTGCAATACATACAACATGTCTAAAAGTTACAATTTTCTAATTGTTTAAATTTGCCAAAGTTTCAATCGTCCTTATATCGAAAGCACGTTACGATTTCATATTGGAGAGAGCTTTAGGACGGTCGTCTTAAAATTCTTAAATTCCTAATATTCTCCAAATTTTGGTATGCCTCTTTTTGTTGGAGAAGGGATCATACACTTTCCTTTACATTTTTTGTTGTTGTAGGAGACCAAGGAGTGAAAAAAAGTAGTTAATTTCAAAGTGCTATCAAATTTTTGTCTGAAATTGCTTTCCGTTTTCTCATGAATTCTGTGTTTGCCGTATTATCAGAGAATAAATGCTGGCTGTGTTTGCCACTTTCATTAGGTATGGGTGACTTTCCTCTGAATTTGTCCTTTCGGCTCGGAAAATGAAGAGAAAGGAAGAGAGTTTAGTTTGTTTTTGGAATGGGATTTGGACTTGGGTCAAGTGTGATACTATTTTATGCGAGATGAAACGAGTCTCCGTTGTTGAGCTCTTTCAATTACGTATTACATACTATGTATATATGCCTTGCATTTTATCTCGCTTTCGTTCTCGTTTGCTAGACGCTGGCTCCAAGTTCCAAGTGGTCATTTATTTAACACAGATATACTGATATGTATGTACACATGGTCCTATGTGAAACGAATAGGTTGCTGTGTGTGAAAAAATTCTTGAGCTAACTCCTGGAATTTAAGATGACTTCTGCCCTTGTCTTTCTCTGTTTTCTTCTATATAGATCTAGGTACATATGTAGGTACATACATGTATATGCGTAGTTATTAATTTGAAACAATCATTTTTCTCCAGTTCTTGTTTCTCTTGCGTTACGTGCAAAAGTCAAAAACCATGAGGAATGTGTGAGAACTTGGAAATGAAATTGCAGGATGATTCCAATTATTACGACTAATGAAATGAATGAAATCATGAATGACCCAATGTGAAATAATGAATGAATAAGAACGTCGAAATGTTTAATTGAGAGTTACCACGTCCACATTTTGATGCTTGGTAATTTAAGTTTGGACAAAGGTGTCTATCCATCTGTGATTTAATTTAATTCTTAATTATGATAATACTGCTACAGACACATGTAATGTAATGTAAGTATATGATATATCATACAGTAAACGGTCGTGTACATATACATATGGAGTGATGGAGGAATGAATGAGTCTTTTGAGTCTTCTCTATGTTTGCTTAGTTGTGGACTTAATCATATAATTTAAATGTAATTCAAAAAAAGGGAAGGAAGAGGCTGTGCTGTCTGTTTGTTGTTGTTGTTGTGGCTTCTTGGCAATTATCTCACCTAAACAGACGCATCATCAGTCAGTGTCAGTCATATTCGTATTTGTATTCATTCAGAAGAAGCATTAACATAACCCTCACAAAAATACCGAATCCAAACACATGATGTTATGATAAGTAATAATTTTCCTAAGGTTTTGTAGTGTATAGGATTTGCGCCATTCCTATAGGATTCTAAATCCTGATGTTGTCATTTATGAAGTATCGAGAAGTTTACATGTATGTAGTTTTAACAAAAGAGTTCTGTTTTTGCAAGGGTAGGACAAAGACGGGAAGTTCACAATATTACCCTCACTTTTTAAACACTTAATAATCATTATAATTATAAAGTTGCATAATAATAATCGCATGAATGGAGAAAGACACGAGTCTTTAGTTTTTTTTTGCACTGCCTTTTAAATTAATATTAACTACACTTGAACGCATTCTAGTAATTGCAATAATTACTAGCTCCTCTATCTCAAACACATCTTTTGTCAAGTTTTTCAATTATTTTTGTCCAAACGGTATTTATATTATATAAATTGTGTTCAAATCGTAAGTACTAGCTTAGAACGTTTTAAACGTGCGACTATGTAAGATATGTAATGAGGACATCCATGAAATTGAATAATATTGTGGAAAAGTTACTCCTGAAGAATGCGGTTAGATTTGGAATCGTTGAATTTATTTGAGGTAATGATAGGAAAGTATTTATATGTACAGATATTTATTTATTTACTATACATTACTAGGAGGACTTTGAGGTTTGGATTTTGGTTTTGGTTCTGGTTCGAAAGTGATTCTGACATTGAGTTAGTTGAGTGGGAAGAAAAAGGGATGATGATTTATTCCATGTTGATGGAGCTTCTCTTTTCTATACATAGTCAGACTCACACCGTCACATTTTATCATGAATTATTGATGAAGAAGGAAAAAGGAGAGAGACGGGACAGAATTTAACAGGGCAGGACAGGACAGGAGAGGACAGAGACTTGTTGGTGTAGTCGTGCTTGTCGTGTGGACTTGGACTTGGACTTGGACTTGTATTTGGACTCCATCGGTGGACCCAAATACTTGCCCATCTGAATAAAAGGGTCTCTTTCTTCCTCCACCTCCGTCCTCCTTCCTTCATACATACATAATACATATGTATTACATAAGTATATGTATAAAGACTGGCAATGAGACTGAGAATGAAAATAGGAATAAAAAAGGACGAACCGTTTTACTCTTAGATTTATGTACACGCATTTATTTGTTTATACGAGTACACATTGGCAGAGCAAAGTGAGCGAGGAGCAGTCACAACTAACTAACAGGGAGAGAGAAAGAAAAGGAAAGAAGGAGCAGCCGAGCACAGGCGACGGTCGCCGTCCGTGTGTCCCATCTCTTCTTCTTCCTAACATGTCATAT